>JALIZH010019356.1:0-87289 GCA_030522465.1 Rhipicephalus appendiculatus
ACTGAATTGCAGCAATATGCGGGGCTAATGTGCCTCCGTTTCGTGATTCGTTCATCTCCCCGCGGTTTGCGTATTGAGCAGACGCCAGCCCTGGAAACGAAAGTGATGTCCTGGCGCGTTCGAGCACTCAATGTACTCATTTATTCTAGCGCGTCCAAGTAAACGTAAATGCGGCACTGGCTCATGATACCGCCACTCTCGTGCCAGTGAAAAGTGAAACGAACGCGCACCGAAGGCATCCATCCCGCAGAAAACAGGTAATAGACCACAAAATAACGCTGGTCAACAAATTAACGCCGCACGCGTGCTCGGGGGGCTGGGCTTCCTCGGTCACATCATGCACACGTGACCTTGCGTGCCATGACGTGTTGTTCTCGTTCGCGGAGAAGGTAGGGAAGAGATTTGGCTTGCGAAGGCTACGCGGGCCGAGCCAACGTTACTAGAACCAGGTCAGTTTCGCAGCTCCCCGTAGGCGCACGCTCTCCGAAGTGGCCGCGGTGGCCGACGCGAGAACTAGTGGCGCTGCTGTGCCATTTTGCTTCAAGCCGCGCGCGTCGTCTGCTGCAGCGCGAATGATCCGCGTTGTCGTCGCAGCTCTCGCCGGTCGTGAGAGCCGAGATTCGCCATTCACACTGGCGCAGTAAATTCAACGGCTTCAAAAACAAAAAATTTTTAAAACATTTGCTCCATAATCACCACTAAAATTCAGGAGCCTTTACGAATCGGGGAACTTGTTTTTTTTTTATTTATTTATTTATTTATTTATTTATTTATTTATTTAGCGGCCGTCCCCGGAACGCTGTTTTCAGGTGGAATCGGCTGGGCCCGAGAAGAGTGTCTTGGGCGGTAGTTGGTAAAACATGATTAGAAAAATAAACTGCGCTAAAGACGAGACACCAGTATAGAAGTACACAGGACGAGTTGTTAGTCTGCGATCGTCCTGTGTAGTTCTATTCTGGTGACTCGTCTTTAGCGCAGTTTATTTTTCTAATTCGGCTGGGCATCTTTCAAGTTATTGCCAGTGTTCGTCGGCCTGTAAAACGGCCCAACTAAAGGGCCACTTGGCTGTCATGGAAACACTGTCAGAAATCCAGTTTTCTCGAAGTCGCAATTTTCCTGGAATGCGTAGTTATTAGCCATCTTTCTCGCGAAAGAGTTCTCTCGTGAGAGTAATTAGAAAGCGCAGTTATCAGCCATCTCTCTCGCATACATTCGCTGGGTTATTGCCGCGTACTCGCTACTTCCTGGCTACTTCCTAGTCACGAAGGGCGTGCGGTTAGCACAGAGCGCAGAGCTTTCAAGAAAAGAAAACAAGCAAGTCAGATGCCGATTATTGATGCGCAACTGTATTACTCCCAAATGGTTTTTTTTTCGAGTATGTTTAGGACTAAAAACAAAAGGATTAAAGAGAGAAAGAAGAGCTTGCCCTGCTTGGCTCGCATTCTTTATTGCGCATTGCACGATTATCGAAGAAATGCTTACGATTTACAGCAGTTTTCAGTGACACTGATAAGTGTCACTTATCAGTTTATATGCTCGTGAGCTTGCAATTCGCAGCATTAGGCAATTAAGAATCCAGTCGGCCTCATAGCGCATGCCACAGGCTGCTTTCACTTTCAGCTGCTTCAGCGATGTCATGAATGACAGCCTTTGCAAAGGAGGAAGCTCAGAAAGGGCATCTTCGATTCCCTCATTCGAAACTGTGGAAAGCTTTCGCTTAAGAGCCAGGATCTCCTCATTTTTCTTCCTTTTTGCGGCAGCCGCACGGGCTAACCCCTTTGAGAGGTTGCGAACATTTTGTGTTCCGGTTTTCACCACTTTGCAGACTTTCTGGCTCGCAGTTGTCTCCGTAGGCACAGGCAGCGAAAGCAAGTGGGCCGCTTTGTAAACACTGTGCAGTGTTTATGGTGAATAGTAACGGTTGTGGGCACATTCTCGGCTGGTGGTAGGCCTCCACAGATGTTCAGGCTGTCTATCTCCTTTAATACACTTTCCAAATGGGCGACAGTGGTCAGAGTGCGCAACAGCTGCTTGTGCACTTTGTTGTAGCCGTTAATAGTGCAGCTGCCATCTCGTTCAACAATAACAGTTTTTTGTACTAGCAATTCTCCTGCCACAAGAGTTCTGCAGTAAAAAACACCGCACGTCATCCCTGACACGGCGTCATCGATTAATTCTTTGCGCCAATGCGCGGAAGGCAATGAGACGTTCATCGCTTCATTGAGCGCGAATGGGGCAGCTGACGTGACGTCTGAGATACTCGGAGATGCGTCGTCGCAAGAATCATTCGACCGACTCGATGACGGCCCTCTTTCATCTTCTGGCTTGAGGCAAGTCATCCCTGCCCGTTTTTTTGGTGACCTCCTTGTCCTTGTCGTCACTTTTGGCATCGAGATGCGCTCTGGTAGACCGGGAAAAAGGCGAGCTAATGCCCCTGGCGCTAGCGCCCATTTTCCACGAGGTAGAAGTACTTCATTTCCATTTATAACGTGCTTATAATATTTGACAATATCGTCAACCTCAAAATGTCGCTCACATACCTTGGAATTGTGAGTAAGCCGTCTATCCTTGCGGCGCAGCATCTGTTCCCACTTTTTAAACTCATCGGGATCCCGGGGTGGTTCAAAGAAATGGTGATCGGTGTCATTTCTGTAGCCGCTTTTGCAGCCCGGCGCAAAACAAGAAGGCATTGTTCATTGGCGTCACTTGTCACATGTTAAAACTCTTTTGTAAGAGACGACAGTTCACTAAACAATGGCGCGAAGAAGCAAGCGAGTGCCGAAAACGTGCTGTCGTGTCTGAGCGTAAACACGTGCGTCGCGACGCGCGGCGCGGCATGTGAAGCAAAACGGAACAGCAGCGCCATTAGTTCACGCGTCAGCCGCTTGTGCCGGCGCGCGCGCGGAGCTGCGAAACTGACCTGGTTCTAGTAACGTTGGGCCGAGCGGCAAGGGTTTCGAGCTCGCCTCCTCGCATCAACGTTTCGCGCCGCATCAAAATATAGGTTTTCTCAGCGCCTAATGAACCGATTGAAAAAATTCTTGTGGCATAATGCTCCTCATCGGACACACAACAACTGCCAGCGTCTAACAAAAATTTGTTATGGGACCTGGTGAGGGGCCCTTTAAATAATGAGCTTCCAGCAATCAAGTTGGCTTATTCCGAAGTGCCTGAACAGTCAAATGCACACACATTTTCGACCTAACATTACGGAAGGTCAGGTTAGCAATGCTCCTGTCTACCAGCCTGGCATGCGATGAAAGGAACAGCATCAAAGGATTGTTCGCTCATGGTTTATAACAACAGCAGGTGCAGTGACGGCTACAATGAAACATTATCTTGAGAAATCTTAATTTTCCCTGAACGAGAAGCTCAAATGTTAAATCTAGAAACATTGGGAACTCGCGTAGTAAAAAATGCTACAAGCACTAGTTCCAAGAGAGTTCGAATCATTGTTGAGAAAGGCACCCAGAAATATGATGGCCTTTAAAACGGTAGTATGAGTAAGACAGTCCACTGTAAAGTTTACCCAAGAATAAACCACTATGAACAGGAGCGATGGAAAAACCAATACATGCCTTGCTTTTGCAAGCGTGGAATAGCGTTCCATTCAATGAACATACATATTAGATAAAAGCCTAGTACACAGGTTCTCAGCCATGGATTTTGGTGACACTGTGGGCTATTAAAAGTTGAAGGAGCCCTTGCAGTGAGAGTAAGGCGAGGGGTGCTAAATTAACACAGCATGCAGTGTGGAAAAGGTGCCCTTTCTTTCTCCCTGGCAAAGAACGGTGCCGCACCTAATTGATCTCATCTGCTTGTGAAAAATTTGTGTGGTCTGCTGCCACAATTAAGCATGTTTGCTCTTCCATTATGCCAACCTAGGAAAATCATGCTTGCATGCATGTCGTATAAAACTGCAACGAAAGCTTTACAACCATCTCACAAACAAGAGATGTACCTAAATTGGCTCTGCCACAATTAAATAATGCTATGCTGTAAAACATTCCGAAACAGAAAAGGGGCCGCTGTCACGGGGCATCATGCACCGGCAAAAACCGCGTTTGTTTTTGTTTTTGAGGATGTCACTTGCTGGAAGCTAGTTATCTGAGTAATCTACAGGTAGCAGTGGTCGAAAGTTTATTTCACAAATTATCTTCCCGCAATATCGAGCGCATTGTTGTAGCGCCTTACATGCATGATGTGCATAATCTGAAATATATTGCTGGTCACGTTGACGTACCTGTTTTGTTTAGTGCCCCTCAAAAATTCTTCAGCCTTTGCAACAGTAGTGTGCCTGGGACGGAGTGGCTGGTGACATTCTCAAAGAAACATACATCTACGTTTGTTAGATGTATTGATCATGCTGTGTATTGGATGACACTGGGTTGTGAAATGTTCTACAATAGCCATTCCACAAGATGAGGGAAGACTGTTGCAAACTAGGGTCTTCTAGCTATGCACTATAGCATGTGAGGATGTCAGCCTGAATTTGATGAAGTTGATGGGATTCTGAACAGTTAAGAAAGCGCAGACCTTGAGAAAATAGGAGCCGAAATGATTGAGAGGTTAGGCAAGGGGTGTGTTGCACGCCTTCTGTTAGTTTGTCTGAAAAGCCACTTACATTCCTTAGTGCCGATTTCAGATTGTTTGAAGTGATGCCGGTGTGACACGTGCACTCCCCTCCCATATTTCTCTGCTATTTCAAATAAACATTAGCTGATAGTGCTTGCGTCATGATGTTTACTCTGTCATTGTCTAAGCGTGCGCTATTTTACATTATGTACCAACAAGCCCAAGCTACTCCTCTCCACTTCATTTCACAATTGGTCAAAAATATCTGAACTGCCCATTGTAGACATAGAAACAAATACCTACCGCTTAATATGGACTTGTCCAGACCCATGGAAGAATGCTTCCATCTTTCCGAGCAAGCTCTCCATTGCTTCAGTCATTTGAACAGTCAGTCGTCTACACTGGGTACATGCATAAAAAACATTCCATCAACTTCTGCACAAGAGAGGCCTTACAGTACAGAAGTAGTGCATACCAAACATGATAGCTAAATACAGATCTATGTTGATATACTAAAATTTGACCTTGAACGATGAGCTCAGGATGCAATAAGAGCAACTATGAGTGGATTAATGAAATCTGCAGACAAATGCAGTTATGGATTTTATGTCAAGCTTTCCTACACTTTGGTACTGAAAAAGGATGAAAAACGCAGCTTGCCAAATAAGTAATTAGCACAGAAAGCTCAACCAGCACTCTCATCACATTATTAAATAAATCAAAGTTTGTGCACAGTGGATCATAACGTGCCAACCTTATTGTATTTCATCATAAATGTGAAGATTTCCAAATAGATCAAGATTTAATACAAGTGTAAGAACACCAGAGGGTACAAGAAATATTGAGCACTGTTGTATTTTTTGTGTGACCTCTGCTGCTGTTGCATGGTTTTAAATCTTGGGTATCTTTTGCCAACATGCCCAGTTTTAAACTCTTCAAAAAACCAACCTTCTTGCACTAAAGTCATTTGACATGCAGGCTTCGTCCTGTTCACTACAAGTGTCTTCAATTCACTAAGCCCTTAATTCACCTCACTTATTTCGTCCTTTCATAGCTAGGGTCTTGTCACGTCTGACTTGATGGCTTCAGGTAGTATATGAGGGTTCATTGGCCAGTTGCCAATGGCCACAAGTGGCACTAGCATGCACTGTGGGATTACACACATCAGGTGCTCAAGGGGGAAGGATGGGGCAACTACCGCTGTCGTAGCCCCACTGGTGCAGCATTACATGCACTATTCAAAGGTTGCAGATCCAGTCACTGGCAGCAGCAAGTGTCTCTTTCGTTGACTTTAATTGCTTTGAATTTGTCATATTAACCCACTACAATCAAAACTAAGATATTCACCCCTACCTTGGCTTCATTAACAATTTGATTCAGTAGGTTGTGTCTAACAAGGAAAACGAGCCCTTATTTTATTCCCCTTGTGTTGTCTGTTCAATTTCATAGTGCTTGGCACGCCACAAAATCAGTAACCGCATTATCCAGAATTCTGTGACGAGAAAACATGTAGATATATCATAAATGACATTCTCCAATTAATAACTGTGTTAACTAATGCAGCACTATCACCACTGTTCTTGAATGATATATCTTGGTTGTGAATACTGCAAATAAGACCCCCTTTTGGCTTCATGCTTCTTTAGCAAAGCACAAATGAAAGCAAAAGCCATGGTACCACACAATCGTGTAATGTTATCGATACAACAGCACAGCCTGAACCATTTACGATAACAAGCTTCTGCAATAGTGCTACTTCACTATTAAAAGAATTGATATTTGAGAGAACATGTTTGGTTCATCAAAGACGTGTAATGGCAGGACTAATTATTGACACCATTTTTTCCAAGGCTAATACAGCATGAAGCACACCATGCAGTAGCTTAATCATTTTAACTGGACTGACACACATGTCTATCAATAATTCATATATACATGCTTTACTACTTCCAATTTAGCTTTTAGTTGTACATGCACACTTACTGTTAATACTGGCACACTAAATGATTCACACAAATGTATTGCCTTCCCTCAAGTTTTCTGCCCAACTAAATCAAAGATCTTAAACATACGGCCCATGTATCTCTAGCCAGCAGCCCAGATTTCATACAACTGTCCTCGCACCATGTTTTCTTTGATTTATTTATTAAGTTAATAAATATGTCTGTAAGCTACACCGCCAGACTAGACGAAGCATTTTTTCGTAAGCCACCCTACGCAGTCAACTTGTGCTTAAACATAACCTTAAAATAAAAACGACACTTCACTATCGGCGCTTCGATTTCAGTCATTCTATAAGCTATATTACTGATGAGTTTTGGTGCCTTCATATTGGGCTGTTAACTTTGTTGTTTTGTATCTTTAACAACTAAACAAACAGCGCTACAGTACAATGCATGCGCATGAGTACAGTTTGGTTAGTGCGTTCCACATTACATGACCTAGTTAATTCACGTCACCATATACAATTTTTTTTTCGTTTAGCAGCCCCTGGTGGCATTGCCCTTGTGGCTTATGTAAAATTATCTACACATCAGTGTCGATATGTTTTTCTAAATCTGACATCAAATCTCTTATAGAAATGACAAACATAGTGAAACATGCTGTCGGAGAGTAGATGAAGAAGATGAGAACCGAGCAGAACTTGCTCGCGAGTGGCTCGGTGAACTGCTGTTAGCTCCAAGCTGCACCTCTGCAGTCATTCTACATTCTGTAAATAAATGCGTTTCATTGCCACAATTGTGGTGGAGGCGCAGGGTATACTTTTGTGAAAAGCGGTACGCTCAGCGACTTCACTTCCGTCAGCCGCATCGGCTAGTTTCCCCGAGGCGGAGATGCAAACCGTGGCCAGGACAGTAGAGATGGTGACTGAGGCTGACGCATGGTAGGCAGCGTCAAGCTGCGCCCAGGCACGGGTGGGTCACTCAGTATGTTCGGCCAGCAGGCGTGCTGCTCAGCAGGTGGGTAGGTGGGTCATTCTGTAGATAAACCCGTCCCATCATCAACAATAGTATATATGGAAAAAGCCTTCTTTGAAATGGCAACGCTAACCTACATTTTTTAACCCCCCCCCGCCTCCTTTCTGCTCCCACTTTTCCCACTGTTGCTGAATTTCTTGGAGACTAAATTTGGCGACTGCGGCCCATCAGCTGAAGTGAGTTTGGGACCTCTGAATGAAGTGCTACGCGCCCCCACCTAGTACAGCCAGGCTGAAAGCCTCGCCATAGAACAATTATGCTATTTATCATGACTAAAACGAGTGCAGCACGGTAGATTGCGACGCAACCAGAGATACATATGCTTATGGGCAGCTCGACAAGCATTTCGTGTCTATCTGTCTCCATCTACTGGATTATACTCGATTTCCATGTTAGTTTATTACTACCGTTGCATTTCTCTCACAGAAAATGTACGGGGCAACCAGTAAATTTAAAACCCAGCACATATTTTTCAAAAGCAACAGGCCATTGCACAACTGCTTCACGCGATAATCTCGTGCTAATAACAAAAACCAGCAGATCCCAGAGGAAACGTTTAGTGAGTCTGAGTCCGAGTGAGTCCCGTTGACGAAAACATCTGTGAGTCTGAGTCTGAGCAAGTTTGGTAGGAGAGAAATTTCGTGAATCTGAGTCCGAGTGAGTCTGCTTCAGCAATAATTTGGTGAGTCTGAGTCCGAGTGAGTCCTGAGCGAAAAATGTATTTATTGAGTGAGTCTGAGTGAGCTCCATTTATTTTACCGACCTATGACTCCAGGTAAGTTGAGAAGTGTAAATAAAATTATAATTGTTTGGGTTTAACATCCCAAAACCACGATATGATTATGTGGGACGCCGTCCTGGGGGGGGGGGGTCCAGAAATGTTGGCCATCTGGCGTTCTTTAACGTGCACTGCCATCGCACAGTACACGGGCCTCTCGCCTCCATCTAAATGCGACCGCCGCGGCCGGGATTGAACCCGCGACCTTCGGGTCAGCAGCCGGGCACCGTAACCGCTACACTACCGCGGAGGACTTGACAAGTGTAAACTGCGTGCATAAAACGCATGGCAATGGTGTGCCTGACAAAAATGTTGCCTCCTTACAGCTAATTTTAGCGTAGAAAAGTGCGTGCGCGCAAGCGATAACTTTAAAAATTTACCGATTACGCTCTTCACAAACGTCGCGCGCGAGCACAATCCTCACAACTACAACAGCATGCAGTACCAACACGTTAAGCGATTTACTTAGGCGACAACGCATACTGCAATAATAGGGAGTTTTCGAAAAGCATACGCAAAGCTTTGCGGTCGCCCGCTATTTCCGTCACTTAACGGGGGCCCGCAAGCGGTTAGCGTATGAGGCATGCGCAGTTGCGGCAAACGCAAAGCTTTGCGTACGCTATTCGAAAACTCCCTAATAACTCAACGGACGAAGCGCAACGATCAAAAGCACTTACTTCTGGCAAGAAAGCACGCTACCGGCGTTCGCTGCAGGCTGACAGCCGGTTTTCAAGCGATGCGCCGAGCGAGGAAGGGGCCAAGCTACCCGCGTCCGGCCGTCCACCGGTATCGCTCCCGAAGTGCCCGAGCGTCAAGGCATTTCCCAGAGTCACAGAGCGCGTCATCGAGAAAGGATTGCGACGCTGCTACTCACTGATGTGCGGTAACATTTGAAGGGGAAACAGCACGTCTGTCGATGACACTGAACAAAGGAGTCGCACATGTCGGAGTCGCATGGCCAGCATATGACGACTATTTGCCGGGTACGACGGATAATACTGCTGAAGAACTTGCGCTTACGTCAGTAACCGCACCACACAACACACAACGCGATGCAACGCACCCGCACGAAGAAACTCGACACCACGAAGTACACATGAATCGCAAGACGCCGCAATGTCTCAGGAAAGAAAAAAAAAAACAGTGACAGGGCGATCGGGGTGCCACCACCACCTCAGTTTCAGTTTCGGTATCGACTTATCAACTGAAAAATGCCTTTTACGTTGCTAGAAATAGCTCAAACACGCGTCCTAACACTGCGATAAGCAAATGCGATGTCTTATATATTTGTCACATCTATCTGTCATTGAAATTTACCGCAAGCGATACAGATGCGGCGGAATTCTTTGTCAAGTTGTTCAGGTGAGGTCTGCCTGTGACCCTCAATATGACAATGCACATCATGCATTCACGAACGTTTTTTCGCGTACTTGCATCCGCAGCTTAATGAATGTTTCTATTCAGCCTAAACTGTATTTTTTAATACAAAAGCGAGTCTGCTGTGAACCACGTGGTTTATTACTTCTCTCTTGGTACAACTAGACGCGTTTTGCTCTATCGTGCGGCGTTGACATCGCATCCCCATCACGCGGATGCGCGATACGAAATCTAAATAACCGTGATTGCTTTTTCGCGCGTTGTATACGTAGTTCAAATGACACTAAAACCTTTTCATCTCGGTGTCACGTCTTACGCAGAGCAAATGCGCTATGTATATAATATACATGTATTTTTGTGCCGCTTCTTAATTCACAAAAATCGCACCGTTCGTGTAACGTGCAGTAACTTAGCACAAGTGTGTCCGCAGTAAATCATGGGTAAATATCATATGCCTGACGTTTTGCATTGCACCTTCGGCGCTCCCTCTGTTTCACTGGTTTCACCAATGCTGGCACGCATCCGTCGCACGACGTGCGCGACGCGCTTCTCTACATAATTACCTTTACATAAATCTGGGTCCTCTGATGACGTTAGAGCCGTCGGAAATCCTAATATTGGAATACTAAAAATAACAGTACAACTAATGTGAACGCGTTGCGCGAAATTGTCGTTTTGTTTGAAACCGTTTGCTTATATTTCACAGTCGTCAGTCGAGGCTGCTAGTGGTTATCCGCGAAGCTCGCGCCCATATTCACAAAGGACCTGTTCCTTGCGCGTAAACGCGGCCTTTCGTTAGGAGAACTTCAGGTAAAGTGAAATAAAAGGCACCTTTCAAAAATCCACTTTAGGACGTTTTAAGGGCACCTAACGAAAGACGTAATTATACGTATAAACATAGTATAAGTGACATCCATGGGAGCGAAGGTATGCTTGTTTTTACGCTTGAATTATCCCTTCATGCGGGTATAACTTATTCGTACCACAAAAGGTTAGAGCAACTGTGCATTTAGACTCCCAAAAAACAACTACCACTTGTGTTAGACAGGCAGTATGCGCGCTGGTGGTTTTTCTTGACTAAACTTTATTTTCGGCTAAACACTACCCGTCACAATAACATGTTCGCTAAATTTCACGTCGTTGCATTTGTGTACGTTCAATGCACGTGGTTGTGCGGTACATTTGCATTTGTGAGTGAGATGTGAAGGAAATTCGTTGCGTGCAGTTCCTGGGTTGAGCCTGGGGGTCGCGGCAGTTTCCCTCCATTCGGCTGGCGTCTTCAAGGGAAGGGGTATACCTCAAGGCTGAATTCTTGTAATGTCCCCGGGGCAGTGTGTTTTGTTGCTGTGTTCTGACCGTTCCGGCGGCGGTACAGAAACGGGCAGTCTGTGCGAACCGAAGTGAATGCGCGTGAACGATGTGTGTGCCTGTGTTGTGAATATTACCTCCTTCTGAATGTGTTCTAAATCGGTTTTATTCGAATAAATGGGTAAGGTCTTCTCATTTCCCTACGTGTGTGTACTTCGGCTGGTGTTAGAAATTTAGCCGTTAGATTTACGCACCGAGGTCCACCTGCAGACCTGTTGGGATTATTTCAAAGAAATGAGAAGGTTGACCAAACGGAAGAAGTGTTTAGAGCAGGTGAGCTCCGTTTTAGCATCTTGCTACTTTCGAAGTTGTCGACACTGAGGATCCTTTATGTTTGTTCAAATTGTGGCTCAATCGTGCCAGCTTCATGGCCTTGCCATGCGTGATATACACCCTCGATGAAATACGACAAGTGTTCTCGCTCACAGATTGCTTCGGAATTTATAATTATTATTATTTTTGCGGTGGATGTCGTGCTTTGTACGCAAATACGCACGTCGACATGCAGGGTTGCGTAAGCCCATAGGTGCCTCGAAAGCTACGTTATAGGGGCCCCCTTTTCTTAAATTTGTCTGAAGGGAGCTGTGGCGGATAAATTCTTGAAACGCGGTAAGGAGCCGAACAGGTAATACAGATGTGCTCGTGCGAGTACATCGTGCTCGACGGTGTGCTCATGCGAGCGCACTGCCGAGCAACCAATACGTTTGCGTTAAACTGAGTTGCTTGTAAACGTCGCGTACAGCAATATGTGACAAAGGACACCATACATTTGCGCAATTAGGCCGAGTATGTAAGCGACGCAAAATGTCATTTCAGAAGTGTTGCACTTCTAAAATGTCGCCTATGCTTTATCCGATTAGTTAGGTCGGGTTTGGTGAATTGTCGTGTGTAACACTTGCCTCTCCCGCTGATTCAGAAGTGAAATTTTGTCACTTCCATTTTCAATGCATGGAAATATCTGTAGATGTGCGTTGACCATTGATGCACAAAGTCTAGAGTTCAAAGTGGTATCACGACAAATCGAAGATTTTATCGAATGCGTACTTCTATGCATCATAAATACAACTGATCACCAACAGTCATTATCAGCAACATAGGTGCCAATGGACGCTGGCTCTTCATCATGTTGTATTATAAGATCTATTGCACCAAGCACCCACCCTGCACGTATGCCACCATCCACCCACTTTTCCCACCGTGTCTCCCACCAAACAGGAGGTGTCCCTGCATCCACCCAGCACACCCACCACATATCCCGCACCCATCATACGTGTGTATCCACCACCCACCCATTATACCCACTGAGGGTTCACCAACCCACCTACTTTCCCAGCAGCCACCGAACGTACCCACCAAGTGTCCCACGATGCTCAACATTATTCCCAGCATGTCCACCACGTTTTCCACCATACCCACCAGATTTTCCAGCATTCACTGCATAAATTTTGTTGGGCAATGCTGGGATTTTTAATAGGGATGTTCCTTTGTTAAAAATGATAAATATTCGTTCCAAATGAATTGTTGTGGAATTTATGCTCTGTTCTGAAAATTGATATTTAACTTGTCTAGGCCTAATTTGAAAATTGTTGCCATACTGTTCTAAAAGTAATCGATTCGTATTCGTGTTCGATTTCTTTCAAAACTTCGTTATTCGCAGACCCCTAGTTATAATGGATAAATATAGTTCGGAGCAGTCGTCAAATCAAGTTTTGTCATTTGATTGTGGAAGCAGTATTTTTAGCCTTAACCATGAGATGGAGGTATATAACATAGCAACATATTTCCTATAGTTTTTCCCTGGATGCTAGTGCTCGTGCACTGTTACGATATTAATAATAAGTAATTATTTCCCAGGATATGATCGCTTTATAATGCAGACTGTGAATTCGACGCATGTACTTTCAATACACTCATTACGAAGCTGCAGTTGCAACGCCGTCTTTTACCCAATGGCAGCGTGAAAAAAAAATCACATTATCTCGCCGTTGAGTAATTATCATGTGTGGTCGGATTTATTGTTGATCGAAAGTAAACACTAATTTTTGTCCTGGCGGAATATATATTTTTTGCCTAGGCAGGTAACACTTAATGAAAGTTCAGTTCTAAATTAGTAGTCAGAAAAATCGAAAGTTACTCTGTGCTTTTCCGGAAAGGTAGACATGTACGCATTTATGAAGGTACTACGTGAGTAAAGAGTATCGACATCAATGTAGTCCTGAAAAAGACGTCATTATCATTGTAGTGCCGTTGGACTTCCCTTAATACCCGGGTTGCTTTCATTAAATCGTAGCCTGCAGTCAATGCACCTCATCGACGCACTTTGTCTTGACGCTACCGATAGATTCTTATCGTTTTACGTGGTTGCTGTGATCACGTGCTAAAATGACATTGAACTTCTTTATGAGTCAGTGACATCATTTTCTTAGGGGGATCTTGTTCACCTTCAAATCCGCGGGAGAGGAGTGCCACAGGTAAAAAACAACGCATAAAGCCACACAAATCAAATACTGGTCCACTGAACCGTTTCAAATTAACACAGTGTACCAAAGGGAGAGTTGGCACTAATATTCCTGCCTGAACAAAGTCTTGCGCTCACAAAATGACCTCTAGCCTTCTGTCTAAGTTCACTGACTGAAACACGCAGCTTGTTCCCATTCGACGCCATTGTTTTCGCACCATTAAATGTTTGGAACAAAGTTAAAGGTGCTCACGCAGAACCACGTAACGACAAATCAGGACAGGGTAAGAGGCTACCGGTGATTGCGTATGTTCATGGTATCTCTCACCGTATAAAAAAGAGTTGCTAACAAGTTCATATGTCTACTTTTCCGCCAAAAATCAGCCGAACAACGTGTGTACCATAATTGATAAGTTGTCGTCGGGCGTAATTGTGTCATCAAGCAGAATTTGCGTAGTAAAGCACGGCACGCATTTTCTCTCTTGCAAAAGCAATGTCATATATTCCAGTCCATTGTCGTGCGGCAAGGCTTATGGGGGAAAACGGGGCGCCGCCTCAACATTCGCCTGTGTGAGAGCCCTACTCTAGAGCTACGCCGTATTTTCATTACTATGTCCACTGTGCCGCTTGTGGTTGCTCCCCGGAATTCTTCCGCTTGACCACCGTTCCTGGCCACAATTATTCTTGCGTAAAGGAGATAGCAGAAGCATTCACCCTCTGCAAAAAATGGCGACGCCTGTGTAAGCACACTCCCATTTGCAAGCCTGTAGTCTTTTTGTGATTTGCATAGGTAGCGCGAGGCATGTTCTGTTCCTTCTTCTTCCCATTCTTTTAAATGCGAAGTATTTCCTTGCGTACTGCAAGCACTTTGAGCGTTTCTATCTACGTATCTATCTATCTATCTATCTATCTATCTATCTATCTATCTATCTATCTATCTATCTATCTATCTAGCCGCCTACGTCTGGGTGCTCTCGTGATCACCTCCTTAACTTGCGGTTGACGAAAGTTAGTATGGGAGGGTAAGATGATTTGGCGAATGTGTCTGGCTGGTCGTGGCTTGAATAACGTGAAAACCCCTTCGCGTGCGTCGTCCCACTAATTTCTCCAGACACGTGTGGTTCATACCCGTATACCACGGGCCGCGGTATGCGGGTATGGGCCACAGGTGTTTCACAATTACCAAGGAACATCGAGGACAGACATTGGTAAGTTAAATGCCAGAGCATTAATAAAAACTGACATCCGCAGCGTTGACCCGACGACGGCAAAGAATAGAAGTCACAGTCCCAGCAGGAATCGAACCCAAGAATTCTACGTGGCAACCAAGTATTCTACCACAGAGCCACGTAAGGTCTCGAAACTGGCTTGGCAAAGATACCTTATGCAGGCGTAATGTTGGTGAAACGTCTGTTGTGCTTGCACGGCTGATCATCTATTTTAAAAACATTGGAAATGTACTCTAATGATGAAGTAGTCATGTAAGATTAACGTCAGTTGTATATTTAAGCGCCATCCGCTGCAGTTGGTCTAAATAGCATATCCTGGGATGCTATTATCACAAGCACAAGCGCTACATATTAGCTTACCGCTTCTAGTGTTGGTGATAGCCATGCTACTGTTGGCATCATTACGCAACTGTAAACAACTGGTTATATGAAACATATGCGACTGTTAAACATACGTCTGTGCGTACAACATTTGTACATATCCTTAGCGTCATTTCATAACGTTTCGCTCAATAAAGAGATTACAACCCATTCACCTTACCACCGCATGCTTCGCATAACATCGATTCCCGTGGTACTTGGGATGTGCCTAATTTTTTGTTTTGTTCGAATAAAGTACTCAGTTTTCAGTCATCGCTCGTGTTTTAAATGCGAAGCATTTCTTTGTGTACTGTAAGCACTTTTGCGTTTTTATCTATCTATCTATCTATCTATCTATCTATCTATCTATCTATCTATCTATCTATCTATCTTTCCGCCTACGTCTGGGTGCTCTCGTGATCGCCTCCTTAACTTGGGGTAGACCGAAATTTGTATGGGAGGGTAAGAGGTATTGACGAATAAGCCTGGCTGGTCATCACATGAATAACGTGAAAATCCTGTCGAGTACTACGTCAAACCCTTTCCTGCAGACGCGTGTGGCACATACCCGTATACCAAGGGCCGCGATATGCGGGTATGCGCCACAGGTGTTTGACAATTTTTATCTAGCCAGGAACGGCGAGGACAGACATTAGTAATTTAGGAGTGAGAGCGTTAAGAAAAACTGACGTCGGCAGCGTTGACCCCACGAATGCAAATAATAAATACCAGGGTCCCAGCAGGAATCGAACCCCACCAATCTGCGTGGCAATCAAGCATTCTACCACTGAGCCACGCCAGGTCTCGAAACTGCTTTGGAAAAAGACCCTACCCTATCCAGGAGTAATGTTGGTGAAACGTCAGTTGTGGTTGCAGTGCTGGCTATCTAATTTTATAAACATTATATGTACTCCTATAAGGCAGGCGTCATGTCGGGTTAATATCAATTATATACTTAAGCGTCATCCACTTTAGTTTGTCCACGAAGCACTATCCAGGTCTACCATCTTCGCAAGCACAAGTGCTACATATCAGCTTACCGCTTGTGGTGTTGTTTCTGTTAGGATTGTTACGTGACTGTGAACAAATGGTTATATGAGAAATATGCGACTGTTCAACATATGTATGAGCGTACAACATTTCTACATATCTTTAGTGCCATTTCGTAACGTCTCGCACAATGAAAAATTTTCACCGCAGTCGCCTTGCCTCCGCATGCTTCGCATAACATCGATTCCCATGGTACTTGGGATCTGCCAATTTTTCATGCTTGTGTTATCGTGAAAGTGGCAGCCAGTGCCACTCGTAACAACGTAGGCGCTGAACAGTAGCTATTGGAAGCTTTCTGCACCTCGCCTAGTTTTGCTTTGGCTCCGGGATTGGCCCACCGTTTTACCATGCGACGATACGGGACGTCACAGTGACGCCACGATGACGCTATATGATGACGTCATCGCTCGGTGATAAGTTTAAGCTTGATTATAGTTGATGACATCGCTGCCGATTGTAAATTGTGGAGGTCTTAAATTTTTGTTTCCCTTTTGATCTCCAAATACCGCCAGCCGCTTTGGCCTGAGCAGGGTGAATGGAGCTTCGCACGTAACGAAATTGACCAATGAAATATAATTTGAAAAAAAACGAAGACAAATACGCTTGTAAAACATTTCTAACAAATAGTTGTAAAACTGTAAAATTGTGAATGTGATATGACTTGGAATATGAATAATTACTGCTGGATGAGATTTCAAATAGTATTACAATTTCAGAACAATGATAGCAATTGAAAATTCAGTAAATGCGTTGAAAAGTTTATTCAATGAATTTTCTGCTGCTCAAATATGGTACGAGAGACATGGATAAGCACTTCAAATCTCTTGTCGTACTCGAAAAAATATAACTACGCACAAACATCAACAAATACTTTTGGAATTGTAAATATAAAAAATATCGCTTGACATGGCATTTCCGGTCTACCTGGAAGCAAGGTAGGAAGTCATGATAATACGGTACAGTCCTTTCATTGGGAAAACTAGATGCTTTACTCTGTCCTGTTGCTAGGGTTGACACAGTGTAGGCCGCTCAAGCAAACCAGGCATTTAGGAAACTGAGTATGCTCAGGACTAACGGCATGGAATTAGCGTTGCTGATTTTTTCTGTATCTTTTCAGTGTGGACTACCAACCATGATTTAAATGAATTCTATATTCTCAGCTCATCAGCAGATCGAATATGATTATGAGAGACGCCGTTGCAGAGGGCTCCGGTAATTTCGACCACCTGTGGTTCATGGGCGGGAAGCCTTTCGCATCCATGGAAATAGAGCCGCCGCGGCCGGGATTCAATCCCGAGACTTTGGGTCGTCGAGAACCATTATCTTAAGACGAGAAAAGTAGCGCGGAATAAACAGAGACACAAGAATTAAGAGGACACACAACATAGGCGCCTGTGTTGTGTGTCCTCTTAATTCTTGTGCCCCTGTTCATTCCGCGCTATTTTTCTCGTCTTCAGTATGTACCAACAAGACCAAATCTCAACAGTTCAGCACCATTATCTGCAACAATTGTGTCCAAGTGGGGTTTCCAACATAAGTATTTTGAAATAGTTTAACATAGTATTGTATTGCGTCAGCTTCAGTGAGAATTGTTGAATTATTCTTACAGTTGTACTTGATGGCGTCTGTTGTTTTGTTCGCAATCTAAGCATGACTGATTTAGAACTGTTGAGGACGTGCCTATTGTCTGCAATGTATAGGCTTCAACTGCCCTCCTAACATTACTAAGCCTTGTGAAATACCATTCAACATCTAGCTCCTCGTGTAGCACTGCTACAGCCCCTTACCTGATGACGTTTCAGCATTAAACATCGCCGGCTTCAGAATCCAATGGCAGCCTGGCCGGACCAAGAGATTTTAAATGCAAAGCATTTCTTTGCGTACTGCGGGCACTTTTAGTGTGTCTATCTATCTATCTATCTATCTATCTATCTATCTATCTATCTATCTATCTATCTATCTATCTATCTATCTATCTATCTATCTATCTATCTATCTATCTATCTATCTATCTATCTATCTATCTATCTATCTATCTATGCAGCCGCCTACGTTTGGGTGCTCTCGTGATCACCCTTTTATCTTGGGGTCAACCAAAATTAGTATGGGAGGGTAAGACGGTTTGACGAATATGACTCGCTTGTCACGACATGAATAATGTGACAATC
This sequence comes from Rhipicephalus appendiculatus, assembly GCA_030522465.1. NCBI lineage: Eukaryota > Metazoa > Arthropoda > Arachnida > Ixodida > Ixodidae > Rhipicephalus > Rhipicephalus appendiculatus. The sequence goes on from JALIZH010019356.1 coordinate 18,342, forward strand.
CCGTCGCGTGCGCCGTCAAACACTTTCCGCGAGACACGTGTGGAACATACCCGTATACCTCCTTCATATTTACCGGCAGCGCAACCACACACACGGACAGAGAAAAGAAGTGAAACTGAAACACAGCGCTTCGCTTTTCGCCTTTGTTCGTACGCAAGCTTTATGCATTCTTTCAGTTTGCGCATGCGGCGAACGTTGGGGGTTTGATCATATAAGTGTTGTCTCTGTAATAATGATAACTAATAGAAAAAGATGCCAAGGAAGGTATAGAGGATGCTGTTAGAAGTAATGTAAATATGCAGAAAGAAAAGTGGACAAAAAGATAACTTGCCACCGGCAGGGACCGTAATGAAAAAAATTAGTCATGAGTGTAAATCTATTCATGTGTCCGTCAAATGTTGACATTAATTACAGGGTATGCAGTTCAGGAAAGTGGTTCACCAATAATATCAAAGCATTCTAGAACACAGGTGAACTGAACCGGCCGACACACTCCTCAGAACACTGTAGGACCGTGCCGGGCCTTAAATAGTAGTACTAGTCTCTGATGTCCGCGGGACATGCGTTGAGAACCTCGTCCCAAACTCACGCCAGCTTGAGGACCACAGTCAATATATTTCGTGCTTTAAGGACCGGAACATTTACACAAGCTTTTTCCGAATTTTCTAGATACTGGCATTGTTCAGTTATTGTCATACTGTTTGAAAACTCTACCAACTGTGATATCAAATTCACAATTTTTTCAAATATGCTTGTTGCAAATATTTCACAAGCAGCTTAGTCTCTCTTCTTTCATAGTCTCTTTACCTTGGTCAGTTTCTTTTTGTCCAGACTTGTTGTATTCATCCTGCTCGGGACAAAGCGGCCGATCATATTATGAAACAACAAAATAAAAAAATTAGAAGCGCGAGAATTTACCATGGGCAGCAGTGTGATTAACTATCGGGATGCAAAAAAATCATCACCACGCAATTACGTCATCATATGGCGTCGTCATGACATTCCCCATTCGGGAAATGAAATTCGTGCCATCACCATGATATCACTATGATCCCCATATCATTGCGTGGTACAAGGTGGGCCGATCCAGGAGCCAGTGCAAAACTATAGGTGAGGGGCAGAAAGCGTCCAATGCCTACGACCCAACGCCTACATCCACTGTAAGCAAAAACTCTCCGAGATTGGTGGTTTTGTGGCTCGTGACTTCTAAAAACTCCCTAGCGTTTAAAACTACTACCTCATGTTGGAGTAAAAGGCGGTACATGACACAGTTTTACCACCAGCTCCGAGGGACGTAGCAAAAGGCTGTCACACTCCTGTTTTTACTACGTGGGGAGTTCTAACCACCGTTTGAGAGTTTATTGGCCCGTGACTGCAAGCTCCCCAGAATCAGCGGCTTTTGTCCCCCCTGCTCCCCCCGTCCATCGAGTTACGCTTCCAATTCCAGTGAAGGTATGCGAACACCGCAACGGCTTCCTTTTTTTTTCTCAAAGGTTGGTACGGCATTACAGCGCCTCATGGTTGACCCTCAGCCTACACACATTCACTGGAACTGTGAGCGGCAGAAGCACGACGAGCGAGAAAACCAGTCTGGGAACAAACGAGCTTGGCGGCAGAAAAAAAAAAAAATCCTTGCTGGAAAGCCGCCTCTCACATTATTATTATTATTATTTTTTTTTTTTACGAATCACTGGCGTATGCTATCCAGTGGACAGGCGAGTGTAAGTACCTTGCTATGGATATATTTGGATAGGTGCTGATGGCAAGTTCAACTCGCTCCGGTGTTCAGCCGCGCACAACGGGCTGGATCTCACATGTTTCTTCCTTCATAGAACCGCATTGCACATACGAACGCAAACCTCCAAGCTTCGATCTGCGCCGCGGATATCTCGCTTCTGCGCCGAATCGCGACGAGCTACGAAGAGCATTGCCAACGGTAAGAAAAGCAAGCTACTGTGATCGTCCGTGGCTTTCTCGTGGAGAGTCATCGGCTGCAACTCAGAAGCGATCAAAAATGGCTTCGCTCCGTCGTCGACATCGAGCCGGCCAGCGGCTGGTGTGAGCAGCCGGCCAGCGGCTGGTGTAGCCGGAGCAGGTGAAGCAATCGTCGCAGAGATTTAGTTTTGCAGGAAAGAACGTCTCCTGCAGTAAAGTACAGTCCGAATTGTGCATTTTACTCTATGCGGCAACCGCTGTAAACATAAAGGCGAGCACCGAAACGTAGCAGAAGAAAGAAACGAGCCGCCGCCGGCGCCAGCCGAGTGCGAGAACGGTGACAACCCGCACTGCGAGTTATCTCGTTCGTTTTAACAGCGTGCAAAACTGGGCTAGTTGGTTTAGCTTCATTGTTTGAAAACAGCGCAAAAAGACGAGTACATGAGATGAAGGACTACACAGGACAGGCGCTGGACTAACAACGGTTGGGTTTATTGTGCAGAAGGAAATAAATACATGTAGTCCGACTGCACGCGCATCATCACATTACAGGTACTTGTCACTTCTTTCGAGCAGGCTAAATTCGCAATCATCAGGACAGATAGATGGAGCGGAAATGCAAACATCATGGTTGTTCTTAATGTGAAAGGCTGGGATGACTAATGGGAAGTAGGCATGCCTTTCAATGTGTTGTTGTGCTGGCGTAGTCTCTCGTTAAGGCAGGCACCTGTCTGTCCAATTTTTTTTCCACAAGTTAGCGGGATGTTATAGACCGGCGCCTGTCCTGTGCAGTGCTTAATCTCGTGTGCTCGTCTTTTTGCGCTGTTTTCAAACAATGAAGTTCGTTTTAAGCACATCACTCTATAAGACGACGCGAATAGCAGACACATTTCTCATCTGTGTCGAAAATAATCACGACGAATATTGCACAGGAGATGCATTTTGTGATCACCAGCTGTCTTTCATCGCATAGCCGTGCCACTCGAAAAGGCCTAGCGACGCCGTCGGCAAGGAGCCAGTACAGGCGCGGCACCGCTCTTCTTCGCCACCGTTCCTGAATATGTGTGTTTCTGCACCACCACTCAATGAAAATTATTGAGCTGCCGTGGTTTGTGTCTGCTTAGGTATATCTTGTGGAGTTGCGCATCAGCCGTGCTAACGCGAGGTGGGGCCAACATGCCGGAGTACCAGCTAATAATTGGATAATCAAAAAGGTGAGATCGGAAGAGTTTATACTGAAAGGTCGATGTGACTCATGGTGACTAGCAACCCACCATAAGTTTACGCGTGCGCTATGTTCATTGTTAAACGACGCGAAAACTTAGCTATCCTACCGGCACTACATGACAGGCCAAAATGCGGTGCCTATATATACCGAGGGGTCGAAGTACGGTTGGGTAACGCGGGCAGTCCGTTCAGGTGATGTTTTATTCTGCATTTGTTGTGTGTGTGTGTGTTTGTTTATATGTTAATCTCGTATGTGTCGTCAATTCTGCGTCATTTGATGTTTGATAAATTCGTTGGCTCATGGTGCGATCGCAAGCGGCATTTTTGAATTTTATTTTTTACCACGTGAAATAACTCTCAGAAATTGCCCCCAGAACCTCGTAAAGGCAGTAAAAAAATTACTCTGAGTATACTCGCTGAAAACCTCAGCGGTGTAAATAATTACTACCCTTTCTACGTTCAAAAACTCAGCATGAGCATTAATTTTTACCTCGGCTGGTACGTGGTAAATAAACCCAGAAAAGGGAATGCGCTAGAGGGCAAGCAGTTTACCCCCTTTTATGGTTATTTTTGTTTAGTGTCTTCGAGTGGCACTCGTTAACACTCCCAGGATAACACATGAATTAATAATCAATAAAGTGGAGGATGGAAAGACCACCGGTGTAGCTCGATTGTTAAAGCATGGGGCGCGTTATGCGAAGATTGTAGGTTCGCTCGCTTTTTTGTTCACATTAATTTATTTTCATTTATGTCATAGCGATTACAGACCATTTAAAAAATACAAAATAATGTCTCGTGTGGCTGTTCTGGCTTCATTGTTGGATGGTTTAACAAGGTTTTGTCGAACAGAAAAAATGAGCTCTGTACCCATCACCCTGCTTTCGTTTATCAAAACAAGGTAGCTCGCAGATGACATTACGCCGTTACATTTATTTGTATACTGATGGAGTTCACACAATAATATATTCTTTTGGTAGTGCACTGTAAACCACTCCACATGATTAATGCGATTTCATGCAACCAAAACACCCTTACGTAAACGTGAATTTGCAAATTAGTGTAGTAAGGTTGGTTGCCTTCCCAGATAGACTGTTCGTTTGCGTAAGGGGCTAATGTTTTGTTCAAACATCTTTGAGGAGCTAAGTACGTTATGGGCTATCAAACACCTGCGGCTAATACGACAGGGGTGAAAGTAGATGATTGCGACTCGCTAACTAAATAACGCGTTTATTGTTATGCGGCTTCATACTAACCGACCTGCCTGTTTTAGAGCTATCTACAAGCCCACCATAAGTAACACGCGTATTTTGCAAATCTTTATTGTTTAATTACGCAATACATGAATATGAGCACCGGCACTGAACGGCGGCTCTAAAGCTGCTATCCATATATATAACAATGGTGGGTTTAGTTGCTGCAGCGCAAGTGCTCCGCGCAGTTGCTGTTTTACTGTGCTATAATTGTGTGCAGGTCAGGTGTGTACGTCTGGTACTCTGTCCTTCGATGTTGAAAGAATGGCATCTTCCTTGACTGCAGGGCTTTGTTGTTCTCGCATTCAGTAATGAGGGCGTCTAGGCAGTTGGCAACGACCTTGATATGGGTGTATGGGTTGGCACACATCTTTTTTTTTATTGATATGTTATATAAGGAGATTAGTAGCACACGTTTGGGGGGCTAGTTGGTGCATTATTTCAATAAGGAATGATTGCGCAAAAAACACAGCACATCAGAGAAAGAGACAACGACACCTGCGCAAAGTTGCAACTGATCTTTCTCTGATGTGCTGTGTTTTGTGCGCAATCCTTCCTTATTGAAATATATAAGGAGATGTTGGCGCACAAGGAAGGCGCCGGCTACTCCTTAGCACTGAGTGAGTACTGAATATACATCTTAACAAAGGAAAAACAAAGAGTAGTACATGGAAAATAAAACACGAGAGCACATATATGTAAAAACACTCAAACGAACATATCAAACATCATCATCACAATCTTAAACATTAACATCTCAAACATGTGTGCCGATGTGAAAGATTGACGTACAATTCAGAGCACGATGAACTTAGGCGTTTGTTAGAGAACATATATGAATTAAGCGACAAGACAATGCGTTAATTACATAAAAAAAACGAAACATACAAAGACGACTTCAGAACACGAGCACTGACTGCCAACTAAGAGCTTTATTAGAAACATCAAAAGATAGGGAATAAAACGGAACAGAACATGCGCGCAAAACCCATGCACATGAGAAAAAGACTTGCAGGTATTATCCTAGTGAATCAGCTTGCATTCGAGCAACGCAGTGCGATATTCATAATGCGATATTCATTGTGCCCAAAAACGATGCTCGTGCGGAGGAACTCCGGGGAGCAACCAAAAGCGACACAGTGGGCATACAAATGAAGATACGGCGTACCTTTAAAGAGCTACAGTACTCACGCACACGAATGTTCAGGGAGCGCCCCGTTTGCACCCCCATAAGCCTAGCGCATGCAACAGAATGGAATATACGACATCGATTTCGAAGGGTGAAATTGGAAGTTGTGCTTTATTGTGAAAATTCTGCTAGATGACACATTCACGCCCGAGGACGACATATCAGTTTTCGCACAGTGGATATTCAGCCTATTCAGGCAGAAAAATAGACGTCAACATTGAACTTGTCAACAATCCTTTTTATACGGTGAGAGATACCATCAATACAGCAAATCGCCGTTAGCCTCATAGCCTTTCCTGATTTGCCATTACGCGGTTCTGCATGAACATTTTTAACTTTCTTCAAAACTTTTAATGATGCGGAAACAATGGCGTCAAAGGAAAAGCTGCGTATTTCAGTGGTTGAACTTCAGATATAAGGCTAGAACACATTTTTGGGACACAAGACTTTCTTAGCGTAGAAGAAATGGTGCCAACTCTCGTTTTCGCTGCACTGTGTTAATTTGAAAAGGTTCAGTGGAACAGTAGTGCGATTTTTGTGGCTTTAGGCGTTGGTTTGGAAGCTGAAAAAGATGATGCTATGAAAATGAGTCACTGATTTATAAAGAAGTTCAATGTCATTTTTGCACGTCATCACACCACGTAAAACGATAGGAATATATCGGGCACAATAAGATATAGTGCATAGACGAGGTACATTGACTGGAGGCTACCGTTTAATGAAAATATCCCGGGCAATCACGGAATTCCAACGGCACTACCATGACAATGACGTCGTTTTCAGGCCTTCATTGATGTCAACACCCTGTACTGACGTAGTACCTTCTTAAATGCGTACATGTCTTCCTTTCCGGAAAAGCATCGACTAACATTCAATTTTTTCTGAGTAATAATTTCGAATTGAACTTTGATTAAGTGCCCCCTGCCTAGGCGAAAATATATCTTGAACGAAATCGAAAATCTGTGTTTATTTTCGCTCAACAATATGTAAGACCAAACATGAGTCTACAGCGCAACACACTCGAGGACAATAGAAGGAAAAACGCACAACACGGCGGTGACTCGCAACTGATATTTTATTGAAAAAAAGGTGAAACATATATGTACTAAGTGCATTCCACCTGACATGCGCAGAACAAGAAAAGCATGAAGGAAGCGTTGTCACAATTTTTTTTTTATAATCAAGAGTGGCACAGGTAACTAAATTCATTCTCATGGAGTGCGACTGATGGTTCACTTATACACGTGCTATCCCTAATCGTTATATGGTAGGCCTCAGCCATTTCTTTTGTCAATTGGTTAGGATGCTTAAAAATGAGGGTGGATTTGTTAAAAAATGGGATGACAACCGCATGACCTGCAGTGCTCCGGTAGATGAAGTTGCACGACCGCTTCAAGTGATAGCTCAAGTGCCCTTAGTCGAACAGTGACATATCGTTTCGTTTGTCCCACGTACTATCTGCCGCAAGATTATGGAATGAGAGTCTCATTCTCATTCCAGATTGATGTTCGCTAAGAAATGCGAAGCATAGCTTAGCGAACTTCGGTGACTTTGAGCGTATCTATCTAGCCGGCTAAGACTTTGTTCTCTCCTAGCCGTATCGTTGATAGGATTTATACCAAAATTGGTATGGCATAACATGACTGTATGACGAACATGAATCACTGGTCATATCATGAAAATCAAGAATAACTCGTCATAAAAAATATGAGGTATACACCATGGCCGTAGGGCACCTGAGGCCGTTTTCTTGACATTTATCCAAAAATTGGTATAAGACATTGCTGCATTACCAACATAAATGACAGGTGGTAATATGAAAATCATGACGTGCATGTCATGTACATGATTTACATGCCACGTTCATGGTGCGCTCATGGCCGTTTCGCTAGCTTGATATACACCAAATTTGGTATTCCGTGACGTGACTGTATGAAAAACATAAATGACAAGTGGTAATATGGAAATCATGACATGTCATGTGCGACATGACTTGCATGACAAGCTCATGGCGAGCTCGCGGCCGTTTCGCTAGCTTGATATTGCCACGCGCGTTTCTTATTTTCACTTTTGCTGTATTCGGTTTTCGCCCACAAAGACTGTCAGCAATGCTCACCGCAAACCGTGCCTCATCGTTCGAGAAGCTTCGCGACTATTGTAGACCGTTTTGTTAAGATTGCGCGCTAGACGCGAACACTCGATTGTATTCTAGAGCTTGCGCGACAATCAGTGATAAGGATGGAATATTCGGTGACACACGCATAAATGCCGACCCGCTTCACCGCTTGTCAGTTGATCGACGGCCGACGCTCTGTTCGCCGCTATCAGTGCCATTATATACTGCTGTAATCTGACTTTCCGTTTACCGGCCACTAATTCGGCCAAATAAACAGTTTCATCTTGGACATACCAGTTTCTGCGGTCGTCAACGTCACGACCACGTGACAATATACACCAAAATTGATATTGTGTGACGTGACTGTATGACGAACATAAATGACAAGTGGTAATATGAAAATCATGACATGTCACGTGCGACATGACTTGCATGCCACGCTCATGGTGAGCTCCCGGCCGTTTCGCTAGCTTGATATACACCAAAAACTGGTATTGCGAGACGTGAGAGTATAGAAACATAAGTGGCAGGGGGTAACATGCAAATATTGGCATGCATGTCATCTACAACGCCATTTACCACGCTGATGGCGCGATTGCGTCCAGTTCGCTAGCTTGATATACAGAAAAATTGGTATTGCGCGACGTGACTTTATGACGAACATAAATGACAGGTATTAACAAGTAAATCACAATATGCATATTATGTACAGCATGATTTACTCCCGTGCTGGCTGCTTCGTATTACATCGATTCCCACAGTGCGTGGGATCTGCCGGTTTTTTTCTTTTAACGTCTGCTAAAATATCGGCTACTCATGTTTGCTCTTTAATTCAACCTGCTGCCTTGCTATCGCTTAGGGTAACCACTATAATTTCTCGTTTCATTGTGCGCTGGCGAGTCCATATTATTTGCTTCTTTGTTATACTGGACGCATTTGCCTGAGTTAAATTTTCAGGTATAGTAATGAGGTGTGGCTTAATTTGAAGATTGTTCCGCTAACCACGAGTAAAACGTGAGAAAAGAGCCGTACAGAGGTGTGTGGAGGTGTGTACGTCACATATTATTATGTATTGGATCGAATCACCGCCACCATGCGTACTAATTAAACATTTAAGCGTCCGATGCCAGGCGATCAAATGCGCCCGAGTTTTCCACCTCCACTATCTCGCACCCGACCAGGCGTTGATGGACGTTTTCGTCTGATGATGATGGCGACGACAAGAGTATCTCGTCGCCGGGAGACGCTGATGCGCCTTTTGGTAAAAGAGGCGCCGCAAAGTGGTGACGTACGTTTGATATGTGGTAGGCGGCACATCTGTTTGCTCACATCAGTGCTCCGGTACTATACGTGACCCGGGATTCATGCGACATTTATTCAGGCAGGTCTGCAGCTACTTGACTATGGAGTTTTTCGCTGCCAAAGGTCGTTTATTTTCTTTCGAAAAGGCCAAATTCCACCTGGAGGCGGGCATTTTCGAGCATGTGAAATGGACCTCGTTAATTCCATAATATAAAATTATTGGCGAAGTTACCATGTACTTGCCGGTCATTGCCGGGATCACCAATCGTTCTTACAATAAAGAATTGCTGACAAGCGATTATTCCATTGTTAGTCATAAGACCAACGGCTTCACACCGGTTCTAAGCATCATTCACTCGTGCATGGTCACCCGGTCCGAAAAATGCGACAAAAAACATAGGTTTTGTTTCAATCTGCGTTTTCTGCTTCAGCTCAGGTAAAAACGTTTTTCTTGAGTGGTCTATCATGCCCGTTACTTCGTAAGCAACGACGGCTGGAGGTACAGCGATCGCTTGGACGTTTGCCCAATAACTTCATGCGTCTGTAACATCATATTATCTGATGGAAAAGCTGTACAACCCTGCTGTAAAACTGGCGCAAATATTATCAGGCAAAGCATCTACCACGTACAGATTTAGGGGGCGGCTTGATTGGTGCATGGTGCGACCACTGCCACATTGCCACAAATAGGCCCTCGAGGGGGCGCCGGTCGCACACGTATTTCTATGCGACGTTTTTTTTCAATAGAATGCTTTGTTGGGCGCGTTGGTTCATTATGAAAAAGATTTGAGCACAAAAATGACGGGACACAAGACAAGAAGACAACTACACGAGCGCTCACTACCAACTGGTTTTATTCAGAAGAAAACATGAGAATATAAAGTTCAGTACACCACAGACGCGCCTGCGCACACATCAAGTGAAATAGATAAGAAAGGCTTATCATAAACTGAGCTAAATCAACTGCAACTCACTCCCCCGCAAGCATACCGACGTTTGGCTAACAATCTGTGCCTTTCGTTTTTTATGTAAAAATCCTCCAAAAAGCTGGCGTGCCACGGTGTCTCTGCTGCGGCCCAGCACTTTCAGTTCAGAGAAGACAGGAACACATTCGCACACCGCGCAGTGCGCCGGAAGGTGCGCGCCGATCACCTGTGAGCGACAGTTCATGCTCACGTGCCCGGTCGTTGACACACCGGCTTGTCTGTACAATATAGGACTTCCCGCAGTTCAGTGGCAACTCATAGACCACTGCCTCCGCACAATCCGTGTAGAGCCGGGCGTGCTTTTTTTCACAAGACGCTTTCTTTTTTACCTCGTGTTATGACCGGCGCCTGGGCCGACGGTGGAGCGGCGTTCCCCTGTTCTACGAACAAGTCTCCGAGGGGCTGCTGGCCCGCTGACGGACGTTCAAAGACGTGTATTGTCCTTCCTAGCCGGGAAGTGAGGCGCCATGCAGTCCGACGCGCAAGGTGTTCGGCGAGACGACCGCAATAGTTTTCGGTCGCGACATACTCTTTGAAGAGACGGCGGAGCCGCCGCGGATGACCCGTCCCGCTAATTGCGTGTCGAGCGGCGGACCTTTGATGCGCCCCGAAGTGCGAGCGTAGGACCCCTCATCCTGCGGCCTTCTCACGCCACCACCTTGGTGCCACTGGTGCAATGCTGTGGCAACACCCCTGTCAGGCACGTAGACCTGGGCGGGTGTGGGCGGCACCGTCGGAAGTGGCGTGTGTCGTGTGATTGGACAACGCAATTTGGAGCTGTTCCCCCCATCTAGGGATCTGGGGAAAATAGACTCTTTATAATGAGCCCCCGTGGGCTCCTGGAGGATGCAGAGGATGCGAAAGATTCGGAGGATTCGAAGAGCTTCGACACGGGCCTTCGACGAGATCGTCACGATGTAGCGAAGTCTTTGTGATGTAGAGCGAATTGCTCGCCTTGTAAATAATGTAATTAAACGTCAGTTCAGTTTCCCTTCAGCCTCTTCATGCTGCCTCGGCATCTTCTTCCCGGGACTCCGGTGCCTGCAAAGGCCGGTCGCAACGACTGGTGGCAGCGGTGGGATACCACGACCTGTATCTCGAGCTGTGACACCCCGGGTCGCAACACTCGCCAGCTATACGCGCACAAAGCTTGGACAACTTGTTCGGCGCTGATATGAAGATATGCACATTATGCCTCGCCGCCACTTTCTTGAGGTTGTGCGTCACATTGTGGATGTACGGCAGTACCTCGGGCCTTAAGGCGCTCATCTGCCCTTCCTTGCTCCTGCCCTTTCCTTTCATTTTCTGGAGAAGCGACTCCACAGTGGCCACCAGGACGGTTTCCGGATACAATGAAGAACGCAGCCGTTCCACTTGTTGGCCGAAACTGGTTGAGGCTGCGTGTTCGGAAGTCTTTTGGAGCGCAGATTCTGAAAGGAGTGAAGCTATTGCTCTCTTTACAGTCTTCGAATGAGCCGAATTGAAGAGAAGGAAAGGTTTGCGGGAGCGTGGGTTATAAGCCCAGCAAACATGGGAATGTGACAAGCTAAGCTTTACATCTAAAAATTGCAGGAGCTCTTCAGAGGGAAGCTCATGAGTAAACGCCAGGTCATGCCCCCAGCCGATGAAAAGTGTCCAACACCTCGCGCACAACTCTAAAATAACTAAAATCACTTAAACCGATAAAATCCTGCTTAAGAACAACTAAAAAAGTCATCGGCGTATCTGCACACCTCATTGGCCATAGCCTCAAAAACCCGCCGAACCAACTGCATCCCTTCAGTTCAGTTGCTGTATCCCGCTACAACAGCGTGTTCGACATTGCGGAGGCTTTCTGCTCTAAGATCTCTGTAATAGTGGCGGTAGCAACTTTTCCTCGTGCAGCACGAGATGTTGCAACGCCGGCTATCACCACTGGGGCGGATGAACTTTTTTCGATCATAGAACAGCTTGGTGCTTGGGCACTGCTAAGCAAGGCGCCATCTTCAGGACCTGAATGCGTTAGCTGCGCCGGGTTAATGCATTTAGGCAAGAAGGCGAACATGCGCCTTCTTGCCATATTCAATGTCAGCTGGTAAAGTGGGCGTCTTGAACCTCGCTGGAAACGAGCTCGTGTCATCCCAACTCCCAAACGTGAAAAAATTTCCAACGGACCGTAACTCATATCGTGCCAGTGCCCTTCTCAGTTGCCTAGGAAAACATATGGAGAACATGGTACTGATGCGCCTGGACTATTCTTTGAGGAACATGTGTGCATACCCTCCACAAATTTCCGGGTTTAGAAAGGGCCGCAGCATCGAGAATGTGATTATTTTTATCAACTGCGTAAAACTCATCAAAGCTACTGGCAACATCACTATAGGCGTATTCCTCGACATCAAAAGAGCGTTTGATAACGTGACTCACGACTCCATCCCATACGCCCTGAAGCCTGTTGGAGTAGGGGGTCGTATGTACCGCTGGATCTCGACTACCTCACTCATCGGTCAGTCTCCATCCACACAGCAGAAGGTGACACAGCCCCGCACACAGTGCATTGATTAGTACCCTAAGGTCGTGTTCGAAGACCGACCTAAATTCAACATCACTCATTGCACTACAGAAGTGCATCCCTGCATCCGTTTAAATCACTCTATATGCAGATTACATTTGTATATGAAGCAGTGGTCGGAACAGGCATGTCCTTCGAGCAAGATTATTAGAAAGCTCTCAGTTCAATCGAACAATGCTTCCTCGTGCGAGGTGTAACGATGTCACCCAAAAAATATGCCGCCTTTGCTTTTACGAGGCGTGATGTCGCGTGTTATACGTTGTTGAAAATATAGATGACAATGTCACAACCTACAGGTAGAGAAGACAAGGCGCTGTCTGGCATCTGCTTCCGCACTTAATTCTCGGCGTTCTGCACCTATCCTAGTGTGGAAAAAATTTGCCCAAACTTCGGCACGTCTAAGCTGCTCAGCTACTCACTGACGGCTTATCCAGCCCTATGTTGTTATAGCATACAGTTGAACTTCGATATATCTAGTGCGAATTATACAAAGTTCCCGATCTAATGAACAAAGTTCTATTCATCAACGTGTAACCATATAGTTGGATATTGTTATAATCCTCAATTCACAAATCAACATGGCACCGAACCCAATTTAACTAGGGGTTTTTCTGAACGAAATATATATAACAGGTAATACCGTCCTAATTTCGGCACAGACAGGTTTTGCTTTGAGGATACGCTTTAAAGTCATCTCGTTAAAACCTCTAGCCGCTCTTTTCTTTAGTTCGACGAGGCTACAAGCCTCGTGCATGCATGAAAAACCTCAGCTAGCAGGCCGCTGTCCGAAGTTTTGTCCCACTGGGGCCGGAACAGTGAACAAGATTGAAGCGAGGGGGGGGGGGAGGGGGAGAAATATGTCACTTCACGTCACCACTTGAAAGAACGCATTTCCGGTAGCTTGTATATGGATATTTTGTGAAGGGGATGTATGTCACAGATCTCCGGACAACAGTGGACGAGAAAATATAGACCAGGCGAGATGTTTATACACATAGGTTTTAATTACACACTAAAAATTGAAGGACACTTTGTACATTCCAAAGTGTGTTCGGCGAAAGCTTGTGGCAATTCGACTGACCATGCCATGTCTTTTTGTTTTGTCGGACCGACGGATGGATGGATACGGACGGATGGACGAACATGGACGGACGGACACGGACGGACGCATGGACATGGACGGACGGACGGTCGGACCGACGAACGGACACGGACAGACGGTCGGACACTGGCAGATACGGACGGACACGGACGGACAAACACAGACGGATGGTCGGACAGACAGACACGGACGGACACGGAGGGACGGATGGACACGGATGGAAGGACGGACGGATGGGCACAGACGAACGGGCATGGACGGATGGACACGGGCGGACGGACGGACCGACGGACACGGACGGACGGACGCCGGACGGTCGGACGCACGGACGGGCGGATGGACGGACGGACGTGAGCATGAGACATTAAAGGCTTTCGTCTTAAACAAAAATTACACCATCTCCCGCTAAAGGGAACCATGTGTAGATGTGAAGCAGCGGGCGCTAACGCTTACACTGGCGGCGGCAGCTTTGACGCTGGCGCTCATCGCAGCGTTGCGCAGGAGAGAAAACTGTGGAGGCGCAAAGCACGCAGTGATGGAGCGGTGTTTCCTACTGGAACATGCAAATCGCTGCTAATGGGCGATGAGAGACAGAAGACTCCGACTGGACACAGAGACCCGCAGTCCGCTTTTAGTTAACGCGCACGCTGCGAATTTTTATTGTTCAAACGCACAGGAGAAATCTCCCACCGGCACTACCTTGCAGGTCAAGATCCAGTGCCATATATACGGGGTGGCCAGTGAACGGTTGTGCAGCGCGAGCAGCCAGTTTTTTCAACCAAGAAACTCGCTAGCAGACGCTGCCTGCGTCGGCTGCGCGAGGCGAGAGAGAGGGGGAGCGTAGGAGAGGAGAGAGAGGGGGGGACGCGCATGCGCAGTGGGAGTGTGGGCGCCACGGGCAGGGATGCCTAGAGGAGAGAGGGGGGGAGCGTAGGAGGGGGAGAGAGGAGGGGAGGCGCAGGCGCAGTGAGGGTGTGGTTGCCGTGTGGTGGAGGGATGCCTAGAGGAGAGAGAGGGGGGAGAGGAGGTTTCTTCTTATTTTTTTTAAAGGGTTTGCGCATGCGCAGTAAGGGTGGTCACGCCGCACACCACCACCACCGGATTAAGCTTCGCCATAAGATGCTTAACATCTAAAACACTCATTATCCCTAGAATGGCTACCATGGCTACACACACGAAAAAGGAACACACGAAATAAAACCATAACAAAAATAACGCTATGCTACGAACAACAATTGAAAGAAACCAGTCGCTTGTTAGTATGAAGCGTTCGTCGCTTTCACAACTCACGACGTTCTGTGCCACTGCACGATGGGGCAAGGAGGCGTTGCGGGTGAACTGGCGTCATCATAGGCGTCCGAGTCGATGGGGCGAGCTTGTTCTGTTGCAGGACGTGCGTTGGCGTTGCGGCTCAGGCAGGGAGGCTCGTGGTTCGTTGACCTGGGCGTCGCAGGTCCTTTAGATGGCCAGCGTTTCACTTGAACAGGAACTGGCTCAGACGAGGCCTACGGTGCTCTGCCGTAGGACGGTGCACTCGGTACACAAGCCGACGACGCTCCCTGGCCGCTGCAGGGTTGCCTCGTGATTGCCATCCGATCCGGTTTCTTGGACAGCCGGAGTTTACGGTGCGATGCCGTAGGACGTGGAAGAGCCGGAGAGCCCGTAGCACAAGTAGGCGACGCCCGAGCCCAAATCACGCGCTCACGATTGATCACCCTGGGCCCACGTCACCGTCTCTTTTATCCCTTCCGCTTCGTTTTCCTCTTCTTCTGGTGTCGTTATCCTACGTCATACAATGACTGTCGTCTTCCTTTTCTTTACGTTATCTTCCTTGTCACCTCCTAAATGTGACAATGTGGCGTCGGGATTCGAGAAATATATCAGTACTGATATCCACAGTGAAGCAAATATCGACATTTGCTTCCGCTGTCATGTTTCAACACATGGTGACCGCATGAGGCGCCTCACATCAGAAAAAAAGCTTGAGACCAGTCTCATGTCCCTAGCTTATCTCAACAAAGCGTTATTCATCGCAATAGGCGCGTAGCAAATTCGAGTAACATATAGCAAATACACAAACACTTTATTCCTTTTAGAGTCGCGGGCCGCAAACAAAATGTCCGCGGACCGCTTGTTTGAGACCCCCTGCTGAGCAGTCCGTACCGCTCTCAAGGATCAGATAACACGAGGGGTGGCTGTCGTGTATCCTAACGAAAGCTTTCGCTATTTCATATTTTGTATTACAGATGATACTGCTAGTCCCCTCGTAATTGTCGTGGTCGGCCTGGCTAACCTCGACTGCATTCGATATCGCCGTCCTTGCATACCGGCAGTCTATCATGTATCTTCAAGTGATAGCCTGTAAAGCCTAAATCTGCCAGGCGAGGAATTCTCCACGTCCGGCACACCCTCTAGGACTTTTCGCACGCACAGGCGGCAGTGAGCGGCAAAAATAATGTCGGTGAGGGGTTTTGGATGTCACTACGTTACAGATTTAGGTTTCGAAGGACGGAAATAGGTTTTATTGTTTTTGCGAGCTTCCGGATTAAACAAAATAATTCAAGCATAGACACCGCTTTGCCTGAGGACCTTATTGTGGGGATGATGATGCATAGTTACAATGATTAGTCCTTGAGACAAAACTCAATGTTTTTAGGGCTTTTGTGAGTGACATGTTAAAGAAACGTACACGCAAGGGCTATTCCCATGCGTGTCGTGCCATCCGCTATACGCATGATGCGCCGTCACCAGGAAGGTCAAAGTCGTCAAATGGCACCGGGTGTCGAAACCACTCGCACGATTCAGCGACCATGATTAGGCGATAGTGCACCCCATCATTTGTTACGCGAAAATGAAGCAACTTTGTTCGATACCGTAGTCACCTTAGCCCTGATTCGAAGCTTTTCCTTGGCCGCCATCTCGGTTTTTCCTGTTTTGACCATGCAAGTACCCATATCCGGAATAACTCAGGGTGCGGCCCTTGAATGCGAGTTCTATGACCCTTTACATTGCGAGTGATAGTGAGCACGTCTTCGCTACTATGTTGTACCTCAAAAATGTACCTTCCACCAACCCCTACATGGTGTATAAAGTATGCCACTATAAATGGTGCTTGTAAAGTATGCCGTTGGTATGCTGCAGAATGTGCGTATTGTTAATGAGTGGATGAACACGTCTATCAGAGCCTTGAATACCCGACCGTAGTGGTGCTACTGTGATTTAATCGCTGCCATTTGATTCCCAGTCCATCATTTGTTTTTCAAACGCGCGCCACGTCTGTGTCACTGCATGCGCAAATAAAAAAGGACCGTCCGGGGCATTCCACGGGAAGAACAAGGAACCTTCTCTACATATTTTCTTAAGTCTTTCGCAGTCCTTCAACAAGAGGCGGCCACATTATACGCGACAAATATCAGATGTCGTCTAGCCATGCCTCGCTTACTCCCAGACGACATTAGTGCCCAATGAAGGAGACGAAAAACACCTACCAAATAAAACTTAAAAGAAAATGAAAACGACGTTTTCTTTTGCCTTTAAGTTATATTTCGTTGGTATACGTTTCCTTCATCATTTTCCATCCGGACCAGACCGGTTTCCGTCGAACTCTCGATTTCGACATTAGTGCTTGTGACACACCGAGCATAAATGTTGAATATGATACGGATGGGATAAATATATTTCATTTCAATATCAATTATACAGATGTTTTCTGAGCTTTTATGCCATCGCTGTCGGTGCCGCCATTAGGTTCCGTAGAAGGTTCATGTCATAAGATTGTCCCGCACGTAGCGTATTATATATGTAGGAGCGAAAGCGTACGAGCGCAACTCTTGAATGTCAATCTAGCATCGCACCGCATTGAGCTGAGCGAGGGTAAGAGACGGAGAAGTGGCTGCATGACTGGGAAAGGAACACCGCGCTTTGCTCAGGCGGGCGCAGTCACGCTCGCTAATAGTGTGAAACAACTGAGCGGCTCAGCGGCCCAGTGGACCCAGCGGAGGAGCGGAGAGGCCAGCTGAGAGCAAGACAAAAGGAAGAATAATAGCTGAGCGATGGCCCGCTTGTTTCAGCGGAGCGCATTGCTGCGCCGCCTGTTGAACAAGGTTGAAGCTACTGTCCATCGAGCAGAGACTTTGCTTGGAAAACACTCGCACCGCTGGCACGCTGGTCCGCAGCGCATGCCTCACTGAGGGGGACGAAATGAGCGGACGTGCGGCTCGCTCCGTAAAAACGCTGGCTGTCTCAGCGTGCCGCGTATGCCCAGTTGGTGTCTCCGCTCGTTTACTGGGCCCACTGGTCCGATGAGCCGCTCAGCGATCACTCTCTAGTATTAGTGAGTAACAGCTAAGCGGCTCAGTGGGCTAGGTGCAGAGCGGAGAGGGTAGCGGAGCGCAAGATGAAAGGAACAGTAATAGAGAGTTTTAGTTTGGCGTTTTTACGGCCCGCTCCGCTCCGAGTTGGCCCGCTAAGCTGCAGCGGAGCGGCGGATGACTTTCTCGTTTTAGTTGTGCGTTGTCGGCAGCGGGACTAGCGTAGCGGATCCTTAGCAGTTGCGGCGCCCTCTGGTGATGTTCAGCGTCGTTAAAGAAAAAGAGAAAAACATTTAGTCGTATTTACAAACCCAAATGAGAACGTATGAATTTATTTGTTCACGACGTATTTAGAAGTGCGCTTTAAATATGTTGGCGGTGTATATTTTCTTTGCAGAGAAGCAAGCACTGGCTTGATAATAGCCACCCGAAAGCCAGCAAGGTTGCGTTCCCGATCCCCCCTTCCGCTTGCGAAAACGGCAGCGACGCTCCGCGCTCCGCTTAGGCAGTCCATAAGCGGAGCGTGGGCCTCGCTCCGCTAACCCGCTGACGGCCGTAGCGGAAGGCGCATGCGCACTCGAGTTCCCGCTCCGCTTAGCTGCTGAGCGGAGCGTAAAAACGCCAAACTAAAACTCTCTAATAGCTGAGCGGCTTAGCATTGCCCCACTCGTTCCAGCAGAACGTAGAAGGCGCTTCGTACTCCGCTGTGTGAGAAGGCGCGTCCACTTGATCTCGCCATTGTCTTGCAGTCAAGCTGACGGTATCTCAACAAGACACGCTGGCGAAAATGCGAAAAAAAATTCACGGACACTTTGTATATTCCAAAGTGTGTTCGGCGAAAGCGTGTGGCCATTCCACTGATTATGCCATGTCTTTTTTCTTTTACACTCTCGGTGGCATAACACACAAACCGAATGGGTGCGTGTTTTCTTCTTTAATTTTTTACCGCGAATCGCAGCGACACACGAGACTCATCTTCCTCCGTTCGCATGCGTTAGTATTTTCTCGCGCTTTGCGCATCGTGCAAACGCCATCCGCTTTCCATCTCTTAAATTGACGGACCCTTTGTAAATTGGAAAGTGTATTCCGTGAACGCCTGGGTACATTGAGACGGCGTCGGTCATGGCCTCCGAGCAGCCGGCTAATCTCCGAGGCCACGCGTCGGTCAGAATGATTGCAAACTCTGGGCACAGCGACGCTACGCAAGCAAAGCGCGAGCGCTATAGAGTCCGACGCGACCGGCGTCCGTCTGCGCATCCCGGCGGCCACTTGGCTCCGTGCCAGAGCTCGGATGGACGGACGGACGGACGGACGGACATGGACGGATGGACGGACATCGACGGATGAACGGACGGACGGACGCCGGACGGAGGTCGGATGGACACCGGACGGACACCGGACGGACGTGAGCATGAGACATTAAAGGCTTTCGCCTTAAAGATTACACCATCTCCCGCTAAAGGGAACCATGTGTAGATGCCAAGCAGCGGGCGCTAACGCTTACACTGGCGGCGCCGTTGACGCTGGCGCTCATCGCAGCGTTGCACAGGAGAGAAACCTGGGGAGCGCAAAGCACGCATGCAGTGATGGACCGGTGTTTCCAACTGGAACATCCCAATCGCTGCTAATGGGCAATGAGAGATAGAAGACTCGGACTGGACACAGAGACCCGCCATCCGCTTTTTGTTAACGCGCACGCTGCGAATTTTTTATTGTTCGAAAACGCGCAGGAGAAATCTCCCACCGGCACTACCTTGCAGGTGAAGATCTAGTGCCATATATACTAGGTGGCCAGTGAACGGCTGTGCAGCGCGAGCAGTCGGTTTTTTCAACCAAGAAACTCGCTAGCAGACGCTGCCTGCGTCGGCGTCGCGAGGCGAGGGAGGGGGGGAGCGAAGGAGAGGGGGAAGACGCGCATGCGCAGTGGGGGTGTGGACACCGCTGGGAGGGATGCCTAGAGGAGAGAGGGGGGAGCGTAGGAGGGGAGAGAGGGAGGGGACCTGCATGCGCAGTGAGGGTGTGGCCTCCGCGGGGAGGGACGGACGGACGGACGCCGGACGGACACCGGACGGACGGACACCAGACGGACGTGAGCATGAGACATTAAAGGCTTTCGCCTTAATATATGGAGTTATCTGCACGTCCGTGATCATGCGATCAAATGCAGTCCGTACAGACAAGATGCCCAAGTAGCACGTACTTTCTAAAGTTTGGCGTGTCGTCTTTTCTACCATGTCCAATTAAAAGATCAACATAATCCTTTAAACGCGGGAGTTTTAGCTCGCGGCCTGACACCGGTCTGAAGATTTCGATGATTTGAATCCATTTAGGTCATCTCCAAAAAGGCCGCGTCTTGAGAGGTCCTCTTCAGATGTCTTCTGTTAAAAATTTACACCATCTCCCGCCAAAGGGAACCATGTCTAGATGTGAAGCAGCGGGCGCTAACGCTTACACTGGCGGCGGCGTTGACGCTGGCGCTCATCGCAGCGTTGCGCAGGAGAGAAAACTGGGGAGGCGCAAAGCACGCAGTGATGGAGCGGTGTTTCCTACTGGAACATGCCAATCGCTGCTAATGGGCAATGAGAGACAGAAGACTCTGACTGGACACAGAGACCCGCAGTCCACTTTTAGTTAACGCGCACGCAGCGAATTTTTTTATTGTTCAACAACGCACAGGAGAAATCTCCCACCGGCACCACCTTGCAGGTCAAGATCCATTGCCATATGTACGGGGTGGCCAGTGAACGGTTGTGCAGCGCAAGCAGTCTGTTTTTTAAACCAAGAAACTCGCTAGCAGACGCTGCCTGCGTCGGCGTCGCGAGGCGAGAGAGGGGGAGCGTAAGAGAGGAGAGGAAGGGACGCGCATGCGCAGTGGGAGTGTGGACGCCGCGTTCAGGGATGCCTAGAGGAGAGAGGGGGGGGGGGAGCGTAGGAGAGGGGAGCGTAGGAGAGAGAGGGGGACGCGCATGCGCAGTGGGAGTGTGGACGCCGCGGGCAGGGATGCCTAGAGGGGGGAGAGGAGGTTTTTTATTATTATTTTTTTGAAGGGTTTGCGCATGCGCAGTAAGGGAGGCCACGCGGCACACCACCACCACCACCACCACCGGATTAAGCTTCGCCATAAGATGCTTCACATCTAAAAGCCGGCAGACACCACGCATTGTGGGAATCGATGTAATGCGATGCAGCCAGCAAGGAGTAAATTATTCTATACATAACCTGCATAACATGATTTATATGTTAGGACCAGTCATTTATGTTCGTCATACAGTCACGTCACGCAATAGAAGTTTTGGTGTATATCAAGCTAGCGAAACGGCCGCGAGCGCGTCATGAGCATGGCATGGAAATCATGATGTATATGTTACGCATGTGATGACTGTCATGTTACCACCTGCCATTTATGTTTGTCAGACAGTGGAGTCACACAACACATTTTGTTGTATATAAAGCTAGCAAAATGACCGCGAGCGCACCACGAGCATGGCATATAAATGACGTTGCGCATGACACGGATGTGATGGTTTTCATTTTACCATCTGTCATTTATGTTCATCACAGAGAGCCGTCGTGCAATACTAAACGTTGTTTATATCACGCTAGCGAACTGGCCGCAAGCACACCATGAGCGCGGCATGCAATTATTGTTGCACATGACATAGATGTCATGATTTTCATTTTGTCATCTGATTTATGTTCTCCATTCAGTGACGTTACGCAATGCCGAATTTGCTGTTCATCACGCAAGCGAAGCGGTGGTAAGCGCACCATAAGCGTTTCATGTAAATCATGTTGTACATGAGATGGATCATGATTTTAAATGCGAAGCATTTCTTTGCGTACTGCAAACACTTTGGCGTTTCTATCTATCTATCTATCTATCTATCTATCTATCTATCTATCTATCTATCTATCTATCTATCTATCTATCTATCTATCTATCTATCTATCTATCTATCTATCTATCTATCTAGCCGCTAACGTCTGCGTGCTCTTGTGATCGCCTCCTTAACTTGAGGTCGACCAAAGTTTGTTGGGTGGGCAAGAAGATTTGACGAATATGACTGGCTGCCTGTGACTTGAATAACGTGAAACTCCCGTCGCGTGCGTCGTCAAACTCATTTCTCCAGACAAGTGTGGCTCATACCCGTATGCCATGGGCTGCAGTATGCGGGTATGCGCCACAGGTCTTTGATATCTTATATCTACCCAGGAACGGCGAGGACAGACATTGGTAATTTAAATGAGAGCGCGTTAAGAAAAACTGATAACGGCAGCGTTGACCCGACGAATACAAAGAATAATTGTCAGCGTCCCAGCAGGAATTGAACCCCAGCATTCTCGTGGCAATCAAGTATTCTACCACAGAGCTATGTCAGGTCTCGAAACTGCTTTGGGAAAAGATTCAATGCAGGCGTACTGTTGGTGAAGCGTCAATTGTGTTTGCAGTGCTGGCTATCACATATTCCAAACATTACATATATACTCCTAAAATGAAGGAGCCATGTCGGGTTAACGTGAACTGTAGTTAAGCGCGATCCACCACTGTAGTTGGTTTACGTAGCACTATCCAGGGCTATCATTCTCGCAAGCACGAGCGCTACATATCAGCTTACCGCTTCCGGTGTTGGTAGTACCCATGTTTCTGTTGGCATCGTTACGCAACTATAAAGAACTGGTTATATGGAACATATGCGACTGTTCAACATATGTTTGCGCGTGCATTTGTGCATATCTTGAGCGTTATTTCATAACATATCGCTTAATAAAATAATTACAACCCAGTCACCTTAACGCCGCATGCTTCGCATAACATCGATTCCCATGGTACTTGGGATCTGCCGAATTTCCACTTTACCATTTGTAACTTCTGTTCGTCATAGAGTCATGTGGCGCAATGCTAAGTTTAGTGTATATCAAGCTCGTAAACAGGCCGCAAGCATACCGTGAGCGTGGCATGGAAGTCGTAATGTGGATGACATGAATCTCATGGTTTCCACATTGCCATCTGCTATTTATGTTCGTTATACAGTGACGTTGCGGAATACCAAATTTGGTGCATATCAAGCTAGTGAACTGGCCGACAGCGCTCCTTGAGCGTGGCATGCAAGTCGCGCTTTGCATGACATGAATGTCATGATTTTGAAATCACCGCTTGTCATTCAAGTTCATCATACAGGCACCTCACGCAAAATGAATTTTGGTGCATATCAAGTCAGCGAGACGACCGCGAGCGCATCATGAGCGTGGCATGAAATCATGTTGTACATGACATAAACATCATGATTTTCATTTCACCATCTGTCATTTATGTTAGTAATACAGTCACGTCGCGGAATAGCAATTTGGCTACATATCAAGCTACCGAAGCGGACGCGAGCGCACCATGAGTGTGGCTTGTAAATCATTCCGAACTTGAAATTCATATCATGATTGTCATTGTACCACATGTAATTAATGTTCGTTATACAGTCACGTCACACAATACCAAATTTTGTACATGTCAAGCTGGCGAAACAGCCACGAATGCACCATGAGCATGGCATATATGTTATGCTATACGTGAAATGCAACCATGATTTTCACATTAACGCCTGTCATTTATATGCAGAAATGTCTGGTCAAAGCAATTTTGGTAGATGTCAAGTTGATGGAACGGCCGCTAGAGCACCACGACCACGGCATCTAAACCATGCCGTTCATGATAAGTGAAGGTTTTTGTGATGCGCCCAGTCATTTATGTTCGTCATACAGTCATAGTACGCCATACCGAATTTGGTATAAATCCCATGAACGATACGGTCCTGGGAGCACAAAGTCATAGGCGGCTAGATAGATACGCTCGAAGTCGCCGACGTTTGCTAAGAAATGCTTCGCATTTAAAAGCACCGCCGCGACTTTTTGGCCTGGAGCCGAGCGAGCGCCGCGTTCGTAGGTATCGCCGACAACACTCCGCTGCCGCTTGTGTTGGCCGGAGCAAACCAGCGGGCGAGCGGAACGCTCCGTAAAGACACTGTCTGTCCCAGCGTGCTGCACATGCGTAGGTGCGCCTGAGCTCGTCCGCAGGCCCGCTTAGCTGCTCAGATATTACTCTGTAATGAGAGGGGTCAGCAAGCGCCCGATTCTTTTCTACGTGCTGGTCTAAACGCTCGGTTTGCGAAGAAGTGATAGACAGCATGAAGAGCGCTTCGTTCAATGGAGTTTCGTATTTTGTAATCTTGTGCACTGCTCCATGCGTAAAGTCCAGACCATTTAGCAAATATCCCCTTCATCGGCGTTGTTTACTATTGTGCACATCAACTTGGGAGGCGCGTCACGCACCGCGTATTTCTTCTAATGGGTTGAAACTCAGTGTGCACATACGTACAGGCTTTCTGAGTGAATAACTGACAGTCATTGAACATTAATGTGCTGCATATCACTGCAGGGGGGTCGCTTTGCTGGATATACTACCTTGTTCGACGATCGTCCGACATGCCGTGCTTCAGGACCAACGTGAAGTGTTTGTTTTTTCTTTGCTCCAAACGAATACAACCAACAAACTCTGTATGGATTATCGGTATAATATTTGATTTTTTATGCAAGGATTCAAGCTGACTGATGGCAGAATCGTTAGAGATTTAATGACACATTAATTAACAATAATTAGTGAAATTCACAAAAATTCTCATTATTTCATTTTCTTTCTTAGAATGTAATACTGAATGCCTTGGAATCATGTCGTGTGAATGAGACGCATTTCCACACACTGCATCTTATTTCGCACCTGAAGGGTATATTTTAAGTAACAACATTCGGGCCGAAGTTGAGCTGATCAAATTGGAGAGTATTTTAAAGATAAAGTATTAAGAAGATACGTCTTCCTTCAACATTCATTGCAATTTTTATTCCGATGGCATTCATTTGAACAATCAGATTGTACTTTTGACATCGGAGTCGGCGGGATGCGACCATGTGGTTTCATGTAAAGTTCAAACAAATACCATTGTCCCGCCCATCGTATGCCTTGTGTGTAAGTGAAAGCGTGGGAGAGATGCTGGTGGTCGCTTCCATGCTTAGGTGGAACGCACCAACCATCCTAGTGGCGCGAAACGCTTCACGAAAGGGTTCCGTCCATGGAATCCGTATCTCCGGCAGGAATTACGTTTTTGACCGGCCTATCCTGGTCAGCCACGGTCGCACCCGCCGTATATTTACGGGAATTTGCAGACGACTCATATATTTCTACGTATTGCGATAAATTCGCAATACTTGAGCTGAAGCCGTAGAGAGAAACAAGCAGACTTTACTCGCTGAAGCGGTTGTGTGCCCTTACGCCAGAGTTTCGCTGAATAACGCTCGGTTTGGTGCTGCCGGTGTTAGCTCATAACCTCACTTAGAACGTTCCAATTTCTTGCTGTCGTACTCCTCACCTCATCTTGCGGGGAAACTGAATTATTTGTGCCTTCAAGTAAACAGCCTCCCTGTACTTTACGTGGAATAAAGGAAATCGCTGTTTTTCGTTGGCGCGCAGTATAGCGACCTTAAAAAAGTCAGAAACTACATTTCGCATTGATAATTCTTTTGACGTACTTTCTTTAAGAACCCTACGTTCCTGTAACTGGCAGTTTTCCCTCGAACACGTGAGAGCCAAAGGCGGCCCGCGAATCAGGTTGTGTAGTTTTACTGTCGCCTACAAGCACAGAAGAAGCGTAGTTCGGAAATTTTATGGCTGAAGGCAGCTCTTCCTCTGTGACCTTATTGGTCGAGAGCGAGCATCACCTTTTACTAGTGGCAATTCGTTGTTTCTCACATTTAGTAATACTTCAATAAGTAACGAACACTGTTGATCATAAGGAATGAAAAGGAAAACGACGATTTTCGCAAACCGCCTTGAAAATCTATAGCTTGACAAGGTAAACACTTGGTTATCATTAAAATTGTATTTTGCAAAACATATTCGTGAACATTATTGCAGATAAAATTTCGGCTTGAATTTATCGATATTCTTCAATTCTATCCATCACAAGTCTACGGTTCAATGAATATGTAATTTGTATGATTCAGTTTTCCATCTTTTAAATGTCTTATTTTGCTTCTACACGTGATAAAATTCCTCGTTTTGTGTAATGATTCGCGATATATTTTTTTCGGAATGGAATGTTCTGTTTTATCGCAATAGTAACTATAGGGACACTTCTGGCATATTTCTGTCGTTGCCGCCACCGTCATGTCGCTGGTTTCTCAACCACGCACCATGCATTTGCTGGCGCAGTAACGGCGCACTATTTCTATACACCATTTAGCGCTCGCGGCACGCAGTTCTCGGAGGAGTTTGAGCGTGTTTTTTATCACGCAACGCTCCTACATTTTTTTAAAACTTGAAAATAGCCCTTGCGAGGCGCACGAAAATGGGGCCCCTTTCTGTACCCACTCGCGAACCTGTACGCACACCTTGCGGCAGACGCCGTCGCGTGGCAGGAGACGCAAATGGGTCACTCCACGCACCGCAGCGTAAAAGAGATAGAAATATCTAAAAGCGTCGGTTCCTGCATTCTCGACATTGGCAGCACGTTGCTCAAACCACAGAAGCGTAATAACTGCGACAGTGGTTACTTCACGCTTCTCCTGTGTTAACCTGTGTGTTCTTTTTCGAGCCACCTTTCTGCTACAGCGGCGCGCCACAAGTGTCGATCTGCTTGTCGTTATTCATGTGACATTCCAATTCCTTGCTATCGCACTCATTGTTTCGCCCTTGCGGTGAAACTGTGACTTTTTTATTCTGTTGTGCATGCTTTTAGCTTTTTACATTTTCCAGCACTGTTTCTGTATTCATTCATTTAGAAATCCACACCAACTTGCCCAAGCGTCAACCCTTTTAATCTGTATTCATTGTTTTTTTTTTTCGGAGTGTTTGAAGTATAAAGAAAAAAAAAACACATCTCATAGGAAAACAACGTGCACTCACCTTAGTGGCTGCGCTCGTGGGTCATAACCATCACTTTCTACTGTCAAGAGGGTGGGAGTATGAACCATCAAACTAAAGACATGGTATATCCGTTTACGTAAACATAGGTACTATAAAATGCCTTGTCGAGGGAGCTTACTCTCCTCGTCAGAAGACTCGCACAGGAAATCTAAGCTGAGCGGGTAAGCAACTGCATTTTTAGTAGCAGCATTATTTTTGCACTACTTGAACCCATGCCGCAGGGGGTGCCTTCTTGCATTTTGTGGGTTGCGTAGCCTGGAACGTATTTTCACTCTCATTCATAAAACATGAAATTCTGGGAGACAACTATAAGCGAAGTTGATCGCAAGAATATCAATTCACTTCCGTGGCTCTGCACCGTGCTTCCAGAGCAGCAATCTGACACCTTGGCCACTCCTTCCCGATAGAATCGGTGGTTGTGTCTTCTGCAAGCCTCGCAAATTTATAAATTAATCAAAGCAGATAATTGCAAAGCCCAGCATGCTATTTTGAAGCTCGACATGATGTGAACCCATGTAATCACTTTCAATCACCTCTAATAATGAATACAGTACTAAATCGAAGTACGTGAATACTAAAAAAACCGGCAGATCCCACGCACTGTGGGACGATGTGATGCGAAGCAGCCAGCAAGGAGAAAATCATGCTGTACATAATACGACGTCATTATTTATATGCTAGGACCTGTCATTTGTGTTTGTCATACAGTCACGTCGCGCAATACAAATTTTGGTGTACGTCAAGCTAGCGAACTGGACGCAAGCGCACCATGAGCGTGTCATGTAAAATGGCATTGTAGATGACATGCATGCCAAGATTTTCATGTTACCACCTGCCACTTATGCTCGATATATCGTCACATCCCGCAATACCAATTTTGGTGTATATCAAGCTAACGCACTGTACGCAAGCGCACCATGAGCGTGGCATGTACATGACATTGCAGATGACATGCATGCCAAAATTTTCATGTTACCACCTGCCACATATGTTTGCTTAATTTTTTACCTCGAATCACAGCGAGACGCGAGACTCACTGCTTTTTGTTTGAATTATTAGTCACTCGACATTGAGCCTCTTTTTTCAAGTTGTTCTCCGTGGTCACTAGCGGTGCGGATCACTCAGTGCGGAGGTAGCCCATTCGGCCACATACGGAGTAACAGTGAGCTCGGCGCGTGTCGTCCTTCTAGTCTCTTACTGCCTGCGACACCTCAGCCGCAAGGTTGGAACTTAGACGTTTTCCAATATTTCAGTGCCGGTCTCAGGCGGAAAAACATAGATGCGAGAGCAAACCCAACCAGAACGTTTATGTGTGAAGGTTTTCCGCTTTCTCGACCAAGAAAAAGCTAGTTCTCTGACCGTACCCGCCGTGATAAACAACGGCTGGGCAAGGTACGATAGTATCGTTCAAGTGTCCGCCAATGACTCACAAGCTGAATTCAAGGCAATTTCAGACAAAGTAGGACACCATATCCCTTCTCGAAAATCTGCACTTTTCACACATGCTAATGCAGGACCTTTTAAAGCAGTGGCTAAACAGGAATGGTCGAAAACGAGGATTCCTACGTCGCGAAACATGGCCTTTTTCTGCGGCCTCAGCATTGTTGGGTTGATCTGCATGAAAGAGCTCGTGTATTTTGTGAATGTATATGATATGACAAGACTATAACAAGCGTGTACACGTTTGATTCATATAACACGCGTATAATTAGCATGAGGCATCAGTAGATTCGGTAGCCGTAATCGATGGGCAGGAATATTGTACTGAGTGGTAGGACGAACAGGGCTAAGACAAGAACATAGCTTGCAGTTGCACCTAGTGTGCTTTGGGTTCCCACAGAACCATGTGCAGGCTTCGTGAGAACACATCTTGCTCAAAGGCACAGAATACGGTCCCATAAATACACCGCTTGTCGATCAAATCCGTAGCAGAATACCAGGCATTGGGGCCTGCTGGCGCCAGTACATCCAATGTCTGGCAGCTTAGGGCTCCGGCTTGTAAGGCACGCGCTCAAGACACGGGTGCGTGGCAGCCATATCCGGTATCGCGTTCTATCAACTCTATTAGAGAGGATTTGCAACGAGATGCGCGCTGATGTGCGCACACTATAAGGAGCCTTCTTTAACACATTCTTGCTCATTAGGAAAAAGCTAGACTGTGAGTGGAGGAGCCATAGAAGCCGATATATAGTATTATTGCGATAGCAATTATATGGACACTCTCAGCGTACTTTTGCCCTTGCCGTCCCCGTCATGTCCCTGATGTGCATATGTATGTATATACGTATAAAAGGTACCAAGAAAAAATTATACAGAAGTAGAGTAAACTGGGCAAGTTGGTATTGAATCATTATGTTTACAGCGCGAAACGAACGAGAATACTTACTACTTACTTACTTACTACTATATGACAGGACGCATCGCTGACTATCAACTGAAAACGTTTTATTCAGGAAACGGTTGATAAAGGGAGGGCCGGACCTGCGCTCCTGCGCGCACAACACCACACACATGATACAATTTTATTAAACTTATAATATTAGCACTGGTTCCCACGTGTAAGCCCCTTTGCAGTTCACTGGAAGCCTAGAAGTGCATCAGCCGGCCGTCCATCACCCTCCATGACAGCGAAATTGCACTTCTAGACTTCCAGTGAACTGCAAAGGGGCTTACACGTGAGAACCAGTGCTAATCTTTTAAGTTTAAAAAAAGTCACAGTTTCACAGCAACGGTGAAGCAATGAATGCGATAGCAACAAATTCTAATGTTATTCGAACTGAGGCTGGCAGCGAACACTTTTGGATCCGATCGCACGCAAGTCTACAAAATTCTTGTTTAAGAGCATACGGCCGCTCCAGGGACACTGTTAGCACAATCTCCTCTGCAGCCGCCCGCTGCCGGCTGCTGAGATTTAGATATAATGGGTGTGGCAGCTGCGAACGCGCTCGTAAAACCAAAGGTCGCAGTGGCTGCATGAGGCAGCACCCCCCCCCCCTCTCGTGTTTTTCCGCGCTTGTTGAAGACGCGCGGGCCTTTCCTCTCGTCTTGAGCATTCCCCGACCGGTCGAACACGCGGGGGGATCTGATCGCATACGCCTCGAAGCAACGGAGATGGGCCGGCTCGTTTGATATCCGCTTCATCCGCGTTTGTCGCCCCCGCTCCCGCGCTGTTACCCGCGGGTAGAACGTACGATGCGCTGGGGGGATCTATCAATTTGGACTTTATACGCGAAATGACGGCGATGGCGCCGTCGACGGCGACGTCAAAAACCCGTTGAGACTGTCCATATAATTGCTATCGCAAAAAAATTGTATCATGCGTGTCGCGGTTAAGTGTGCACAGGCGCGCAGCTTCGGCCCTCCTTTTATAAACCCGTTTCCTGAATAAAAAGTTTTCAGTTGATAGTCAGCGATGTGTCCTGTCGTATGCGTGCTTTAGTAAGTATTCTCGTTCGTTTCGCGCTTTAAACGTAATAGTACAGAAGAAATCATTTCCGAAACGCCCGACAAGAGATTGGGACCAGCGACCCCTCGCTCTGCGGCGCGCGCCGTTAGAACACTCAACCACCTGCCACGCAGGTGCCGGTGAAATAACGCCGGGCTCTAAACATAGACCAGTTATTGCTGGCGGTACGCAGGTCTCGGAGGAGCTATTGCGTGTTTTCTGTAATGCAACGATCTTACATTTGCTTTTAATTTCAAAACTTCTTTTGAGTCAAGCACGAAATGTGGCTCTTTTCTGTACCACTCCGGCTGTGGAACGAAAAAAAAAACAAAAACAAAAAAAACAAAGAACGCTGGGCACACCTTACGTCAGACGACGCCACCGCGTGGCAGGAGACACAGAGGACTCACACCACGCGCCGCAGTTTCAAAACGAGAAAGAAATATATAAGAGCGTCGAGTTCTGGATTGTGCACACTTCCAGCGCGTTGCTTAAACACAAAGGCATAACATCTGTGACAGCTGTTAGTTTACACTTGTTCTGTGCATACCTGTGCATTGTTTTCGAGCGTCCTTCTTTGTGCTTCAGCGGCGCGCTGCAAGTATCGATCCTTGTCGTTCTTCCCAAATGCCTTCCCGTAATCTTAGAAGGGTATGTAAAGGAGTTGGTTGCATTCCGCGCATTTTTCTATATATCACTGGATTGATAGTGCGAATATGGTCTATTGTTGAGGAGCCTGTACGAAATTCTGCTTGGTCCTTTGGTTGATTGAACTCTACTGTCGTCTTAATTCTATTAGCGATTATTTTTGTAAATCGCCTTTAGACAACGGACAGTAAGCTGCTCGGTCTGTAATTTTTCCAAAGATTCAGGTACCCTCCGCGTCAAGAGACACTTCGTATACAGGGTGGCCTGTTTTTCTAACACAATCTCTCCATAGTCTTTCAACAGGTCTCATGTTACCGGATCCTCGCCAGCTGCTTTACCTCTTTGCATTCTCTCTAGGGCTTTCTTTACTTCTCCTGGCAATACTGGTAGGATGTCAGAAACTTCTGGGCTATTACTGCTTCTTCCGTTATCATCCTGATTGTCTCTGTTGCTGTACAGATCTCTGTAGAACTCCTCCGCTACCTCAACTATTCTAACCTTAGTGGTAGTGACATTGCCTTCCTTGGCCCTTAATGCATACATGTGATTGTTGCTTACGCTCAGTTTTGTCTTCACAACTTTGAGGCTTCTTCTGTTCTTCAGTGCATGCTGAATTTTCTCCATGTTATACGTTCTTATGTCGGCTACCTTACGCCTATTGATTAACTTTGAAAGCTCCGCCAGCTCTATTTTGTCTGTTGCATTTGAGTCTTTCATGGCTTGACATTTTAAAAGAGGTTTTTCATTTCCTGGTATTGCTTGCCAGCGTCCTGTCTAATGACTGTACCCCCGACTTCCATTGCACACTCCGTAATGATACTAGTCAGATTATCATTCATTGTGTCAACGCTAAGGTCAGTTTTCTCGGTTAGAGCCGCGTATCTGTTCTGAAATGAAACTCTGAATTCCTGTACTTTCCTTCTCAGCCCTAGTTAAATAACTGGCTTCTCGAGTATGAGTTTCTGTCGTTCCTTCTTCAAGTGTAGGCGAATTTGCAACGTAGCCAAGTTCAGATTCTAATGGCATAGCAATGTACAGTGTAGTATAGCAAAAGGTGGGAAGGAAGTGCGAGGATGAGGAGGAAAACGACGAGAGGAGAGGTTACAGCATAACACAATTTTGCACAGCGCAGTATAGTAAAAAAAAAAAAGCGGTCGCAACGGGAGATGAGGCGGAGCGAAAGGAGGACAACAGGCCACCTGCTTCGCTGTTTTCTGTCTTCGCGCCACTGCTGAGTAGCAGCTCTAATTGTTTTTCAATATTATTATATAACGGTGTTCGCATAGCCGGCTCTAACGTAGCCTACAATCACACGCTTTCATATGTAAGTAAAAAAACATTCAGCCAGTTCCACACCCTGAAGAGCATCGGGGAGCCAAGCTGTAATGACGATGACTTTCAATAGAAATAAATCATTATCATCACAATCATCATGGCCGCGAGCATCATCACCATCAACTTATTATATTTATTACAATAAGAGAATCAACATTATTATATCGAGCATCGTCAGAATCAGCTTTTCGTTTTATTCATCTCTTTATTCAATTCCCCCTCTAGTCACGTGACCTCCGTGACGCCTACTACCGCTACTACTACTTCTACCACTACTCCTACCATAGTTACTACTACTAGTAATACGACTACTACTACGATAACGACGACGACGATGCAAGGCATACTAAGACAGCTCCGCTGTAAAGAAACTCGTTGAGAGGTCATAGTGTGAATACCATGACATAACTGTGGCATACATCATGAAAGACTTTGCACAGCACGTGGTATGCCGATATGTGCCACAGGTGACTCGCATGCTCTATCACACAGGATAGGCGAGAAATAAACATTCAAACTTTCTAAGACGTTCTGCGTTGGTTAAGAAAATAAAATGTAGCGCTTGTTCAGTTTTGTCATTTTAATGTACCACCGAACGCTGACCAATATGCTTCAAGCACCATTGGCCACAACTACGCGGTGCAGATGATAACTACATGATTCATGCCAATGGTTTCCGAGCATCAGTTGTGGTGGTGCTGTCTAACGCCAGTTGTGCTTAGATTGATCGCTATCAGCTTTATAAGTCTAATGATCATTGAACATGTACTCCTAAGAATCATCACGCTATAGTCTAGCGTTGATCGTCATAAAACATGCCAGTGAACGCTGGTAACAACTAATTTCAATAAGAATTCAGAACCGTCCAACTACTGCGACGACGGAAGCCAGCAAAGCCAGCGACTGCGGCTGCACGTCCGGCGGCAGCTTCTTAACATTGTTTGCGCGCCTATCGCACTTGTGCGCGCTTTGGCGCTCCATTAACTTCAGCTCTTCTTTACTCCGAGCAAACGTTGCGCGTCCGTTCTATAGCGAATTCAAAGGGCAACTGCTGATTACAGTGCCGGCGCGATCTCCACGTAATGAGGTAAATGGGTACAATGACTTTTGGAAAGTGCCGCAGCCGGGTATCTGGACTCTTGCGAAAGAGGCATAGATGGTGGCTAGGGTGCAAGCGGCGCTCAGAATTGTTGTTCTATGCGTCGTTTTCTCCATGGAAGCGATCCGGTAGAAGCTAGCCATTTACAGCTTCGGTGTAAAAAATCATTTGTTCTGCAACATGAAAGCCGACGTTGTGTCGGGAAATAAGCTGCCCTTCACGTGCTAATATATCAGACGTGCCTGCTGAACCCATGATGTCCCGGAAATGCTTAGTTTACAGAAATATTTCGATATACCTCGTAAGACTTGGCTCAAAGCCAAAAAGTGGGCACACGCAGCTCATTGACTGGTAGACTCCTTCTCATTAAATCAATTTTCACAGTGGGTGGCATCTGTCAGAATCGTTAACTTTTTTTAGTTACAAGATATGCTATTCATTTATTCATGACCTATTCCTGCTAATGATGCACTCATGTCATGATATGCACTATTTGGTGTAAAGGAAGGTAAAGAAACGACCAGAGAGGAGAAAAAAAAACATAGGCAAATAGATAGATAGATAGATCAAGGAGCCTTTCTTAGGCCGAAAAAATGCGACGCATTCATTATAGTCTTTAAGGAATAAACACCGCCATAGCGTATCGGGATTAAACACACGATGATCCAACGTAACGAGTGCCAAATGTGACTTCATGACCGTATATGAGCCTTTGGCCAAGTGAGGATCGCAAAGGCGACAGCGACCAAGCATACAAAAACACGCCATATTACAGTATCCCCCCAAACACCACTGTGCCACTGCCAGTGGAGTAGCAAGGCCTGGCCTCGTCGCCTTGCCTAGCGCATGGCTTTCAGATGGTTCGGTAAGGCAGCCGTCTACACTGCGGCGTATTCCTAACATAACCGGCTGTATTTTGAAGTTTTAATATGTGCTGAATGGTACTGAATTAAAGTTGTGTAATATACGTCACTTGAAAGATATTTATTGTTCTTTCTTCTGAAATACATCTTCCTTCAAAATTAAGTTGGCGGAAAAACGATAAACAGCTGAACGTCCATGCATAAATAAGTATTTGATAGATAATCAGAACAGATTCACTGCATTTGCCGATTTACTGCAAATGGTTTAAAGTACGGATGTGTGGCATGATCATGATGATAATGATGCAAACTTTGATGCATTATGATGCGCTTTTTCTTCCAGCAGAAACAAATTTATCGGAAACAATGAAATTTTTCTTCGTGATTGCTCTCGTGGCCCCATTTTGGAAGGTTTGGAATTGTGAGTAAATTTTATTATATTAGCTGCCGATGTGCAGGTATGAAATGCGCAACTGTGTGCTGAAACTGTTATGAGGACAATTTCCATATTGTAAATTCTGAGTTAATAACTTCTCGCCGAGCGCTAATATCGCTGTTTTATTTATAATGCATTATATAATACGTACATTGACGAATTTATTTACTCATAATATTTTACATTAGCACTGCGGGTTAACAACTCGGTTTCTATTGCCCTTTAAACAGCACCTGAATAGTAGATCGTCTAGCGCAGCTATACACTCTATGGAAAATGGGAGTCAGAAGGGTGTTTAGTTAGCATCTTACGAGATTAAAAGTGCTGCTAAAACCATTAATCGTTAAAGGACTAACAATAGCTGCTTTAACAGTTCGTTAGCGTGCAGTCATTCTATAAAACTGTCTTGTTGGTCAAGGTTCCAACTTGATAGGCTAACGTGTAGCCCTCACAATCGCACCGGACCAGTCGCTAGGCGCATGATCGGCACAGCCAAGTGTCGCCTAGCAACGGAAGCGTGGCTCGTTTTTTAGTGCTTCTTTCTGTGCACGCCTAATCTTTCGTACTTCTTCATACTTCAAAATAACAGCGCACCAACAAAACGAGCACTCTAAAGGGAGAGGAAACGACACACACTCCCTTTAGTGTGCTCGTTTTTGTTAGTGCGCTGTTATTTTGAAGTATGAACCGTTACCAACTCGCCCAAGTTGCCATCGTAATTCTTTCTGCGGCTTTATTATGCAGAGTACAAATATGTACACCGAGTGATGAGAACTTTAAGGAGAACTTTCACGGATATCACGTGGCCTACGGATACACATGCTGGAACTTTGGAATAATTCCGGGACAGGACGCGCCTGCTTAAAGAAAGAGAGTCGAGGTGTCCATGGGAAGAGATGTACATTTCCATCTTCGCAAGAACAAAAAAAAAACACACAACAATGTCCCCTGTAATTGGTTTAGAGCTTGCATGCATCAAATGTCACACCTTCGACCACAAGCATCGAGCCGTTGAAACGTGGTCTGCCCCTAAACCGCTAAGTAAGAACATCAGGTGATTGACAGATATTCTTAATAATAAGATGGGTCATGTGTGTCAGGCAATGTCCTCTCTTGATCCAATTACGTAGACGGTCAAGCATTTCAATTTGCATCCCTAAAAAAATACAGTGTTCTGGCTCATGATGTGCGCTGTAGGTATTGTATTTGTGCGCATGCATACATTTCGGTGCGCATGTTCGAGCGAACATGCGCACCGAAGATGCGCATGTTCGCTAGAACTCAGAACTACAAGGCACGCGACCAGCGCAACCAACGCAACGTATTCCTAAAGACGAAGAGACGGGCAGCAGGCGGAGGCAGGCGTAAGCGGCGTAGGGGCCGCGCGACCGCGGCGGCTCTCCGGCGCCAGGGCGAGTGGGTATGCCCGCCACAACGGCGCTGAAGGGCAAACGCGCGATATGTATGGCGTATACGGCGGCGCCTTCATCACTAAACGAAGTCGAGACGCAATTCACGAGTGTTAAGACTCCTCTATAAATGCTAACTCTCTTTTTCTGCATCTACCTTCCAAAAGGGATCAAGTGACTACCGGCCGGGAGTCACGGTGTTGTGACCCTCTTTTGACTCTATTTTTTTATTAGAGTGTATAGACAAAATACGGAAGCCCTTATGCCAGAGCGGCAAGATTGAGCGGCCAGTTTGGTGGCCTCACCTCGTGGTGCAGTGGACAACTACGCAATCAAATAATGTTGTGACGGCATCCAAGGGATTCTTTCATCACTGCTGTTGTGAATAATTGGTGCTAGCCTAAAATACATTAATGTAGCTATCTGGGCGAGTTGATAGGGCTTCATCATAAAACAGAGCAAACACGCGAAGACAAAAAAAACAGCGTTTATGTTGTTGGTTTCTTGGTTTTTGTTTTGGTGTGTGACCTCTTTCATGATGATGATAATGCAAAATAGATGCTTTGCCTTTTTTCAATGTTTTCATGCAGGCGCACACATCGAATATCAAAATTAACGTGTCTTTAATTGTTCATCAGCCTTTACAAGACATCACTGTCATTTTCATGCTGCTTGGTATTACAGAGAAGCCAGTCTGCGGCCTAATAGTATACATACTAAATAAAACTTTTTAATTCCTGAAAGAAGTTTACTTGTCAAAACGCTGGTTGAAAACATGTTTTCGTATTAGGAGTGAGTCACTTCATTTGGAACTATACGTGCTTGGACAGTCTCGTTCTATCGATTTAGCCGCCTACGTAAGGGCGTTGCAGTCCTCAATTTCTGAACTGTGTGTATACATAACTTGGCATTGGAGGACATGCGCGTACGACGAAAACGATTAAGCCTTCATTACATGAATAACACGACATAGATGCAGCGTACGTCATCAAACCCTTTGCCTCAGTCACGTGTGGTATATTGCCGGATACCATGGCATATCAATTGCGGGGATACCCAAAAGGTGATTTATAGCCTATATCAACGCAAGAACGGTGACAAAAGACCTTGGTAATCTTAACGCGACCGCTTATAGGAGCCGGTGTAGCAGAAAATGCTTAGCCGGCGTCGGCAGCACGATTGGTGATCGAAAAATAGGATGAATGCCCTGAATAAAAGAAATGACGGTTCGAACTCGAATCGAATTCAGGCATTCTGCATGGCATTATGGTATAAAAAAGCCATACCACTGCTTCGAAGTGCTCCAGAAAAGGGCGCTGTTCCAGCGTAATAACGGGGCAGCGTAAATTCCAGTTGCACGGCTCGCTGTCTGCTTTCATTACAGTATATAATCTTTCATTGTGTATTTGTGTGGCTCAGCAACCAATAGTCAAGCGTTTGTCGATAACGGTTGAAAACGCGCACCACAGGTTACATGCATACTTGCATGCGCATCATCTCAACGTAGCGTACATTTCATTTCGATGAAACTGATGTCTGCTGGATCGTAAGTGGTGATGTTATGTCGGACCATACATTATTATCCTCTAGGCGGGATTGTCGTTGTGCCTCATAAGCTCACGGAGTCCACAGGAACTTCGATCCAGCTTATAGCGGTACGCTCAAAGTAAGAAAATGCGGCATAGGCTGGTATTCGCCGACTGCTTCGAATGAAATTATTCCCACACTGGGAGTGATCAGCCGGTATTTTCAGTGGCAGCGCTCTTGTTGCTTATATATAAGCATTTATTTCTATTTCATTGGGCACTATTACGCAATCTATATCTCTTATGACGTTTGTTTAAGGGAAATGGAAAGCACGGCTGATCTATATCACAGATAAAGCAGTAATTACCTGATTGAAACTTTGCAATCATACGCTGAGAACTCACGTGACTCCTATTTTTGTTATATCAAGGTGATGCTAAGGCGGTGCAAAATCCTGATGAGTTGGTGGGTAATGCTACAATGGTAAGTCAACTTACTCAATCTTCCAGCGTTTTGATGGTATTGAGAGGACGATTAAGAAATTTTTGACATACCTTGATTAGGTGCGCGTTCAAGAACAACAGATCGACAAAATTTCCGGACCTCCGCAATTACTTGGTCCCTCATTATCGTACCGTGCTTTTGGGACGTAAAACCCCAGCAGTGGTGCAAAATGAGATAGTTGGTGACAAGAAGGCTGCTATGTTAATCTTGAAGAAATGGATACGTTCCGTTATGCATTTGCCTACAATGGCTCAAAGGGGAAATCCACGGGGTGGTGACGTTAACGAAGGCAGCAGTCGGTGTGTCCGCGTTGAGACACTTTATTTGGCCGAACGTATAGAGTGAAATCAGCCCTTCACGTTTGCGCGCTCAATCGAAACAAATGATCCTAAAGTAATCTGGAATGCTCCCAGAAAATCGGGCGCGGTTTGCGCAAGGCGTTAACTGCACGTGTAATTAGCACAGAACGAAAGGAGCGTGTGTGGCAGTACTGCTTCCTTTTCACCCCTAAAATATTTCTATACCCAATGTTTGGGCGCTGCATCCCGTGTCGGAGGCTATGGAATGTTTCTTCTCCTCCCGTGATTTGGCAGTGCCGGTGGGATCGGCCCATCATTGACCATGCGATGATGTCTCGTTGACGCGCTACGGTGGTCTAGTGGTTATGATGCTCGACTGCTGAACTGAAGGTAGCGGGGTCACATCCCGGCCGCGGCGTCCGCATTTTCGGTTGA
Source organism: Rhipicephalus appendiculatus (assembly GCA_030522465.1). Lineage (NCBI taxonomy): Eukaryota > Metazoa > Arthropoda > Arachnida > Ixodida > Ixodidae > Rhipicephalus > Rhipicephalus appendiculatus. The sequence continues at coordinate 57,278 of JALIZH010019356.1, forward strand.
GACGAAAGTGCTTGAGTTCCGTGTATTTAGATTTAGCTTCGTATTAGACACTTACCCAGCGACAGTTCTCCATCCTTATGTGCTTCCTTCTATTAAAACCTCGGCACAGTTGTTCTGAGCGTTCCCTAACATAAACGAATGCTTTGACGAGGGAAAGCAATTTCGTTATCATCGACTGCCACGTTCGAGAAGTCCCAGATTTCTAGATGGGAACTGCTCTATTGGGAAGAAGCTCACGCTAGTGAGGTTAAGTAGTGTTACCGAACTAGCACAATTAGTACAGTTAGGTCTGCCTCTTTAACTAATACTCAATGGAACTTATAGTCACGAATCATCCGAGAATGCAATGAATGACTAGTCTTCATGTTTGCCACAAAAGAATGCCACAATCTCCATAAACGATGGAAGAAGCATACTCGAATTTTCCTAGAAGCTTCCAAAAATTTACATCCCTTCGAACTCTTCGTGAACAGGGAAGACCAGCGAAGCTAGGGCATAGTTCTGACGGCCAGATGTCGTGCGTGTGTTTGGCTTCACTTGTGGATCGCCATCGGTGGATCGTCAACGACGTTCCCTGTACTGCCACTGCTCCTCTTTAGCACATGCGACATGTGTCTGATTCCTGGTGATTCTAAAAAAAAGCAATAGAACATGCCGGTAGCGCGGTGTTTTACGTTACGGCACAACGGACAAACGCTATTTGTCCGCGGAATACATTAGAGAAAAACGATGACGCCCTATTAAATATGGCAACGCCAATCGCAGTGAGCCTATTAACGTGGACGCGCTCACGGGGCTACCATTATGAGCTAGTTCAAAACCTTAGGTTCTGCATAAAGCGCGCTGCTATACTGGCTTTTTTGCAATCCGAAGTTTATAAATGCCGCAAACCTGGCGTTTCATACGACCCACGAGATGATGCGGCGTATCTCGCTGATTTAACCCCTAGAAGTAAGTGCCGCCACTGCCCGAAGCAGGGTGGTGAAACCCTCTCTCTAGATACACCTGTCTAGATAACCCTCTGTCTTGATAACCGTCATATTAGGTCGAGATCGAAGTCGTTAACGCGAACGCTGCCGTTTTATAAGGTGACGAGCAAACATGATGACAGACAGGCGCGTGAAACTGCAAACATTATATCGAAGGCGTCTGCCTTAGCGCGCGTCTGCCTGCTCCGATCGAACATGGTTTTTCTGCTGCAGGTGTTGTCACCCTAAACTTGCTACATGATTATTCCTTAATGAAAGCACTACAAAGCTACGTTGGAAAAATCAGCACATTGAAAAACCCGGTTAGCAACCGAACAGCTATATTCCTGAAGATCATCCGATGTTTATGCTATGTTCGAACAAATATTCATAAGTGCATTCACAACGGAGCGCAAGCGTCATAAACCAACGTTCTCTTAACCGCTTGAGGTCATCAACGAACGCATAACGATGAGATCTAACATTCCAGCGCTCATAGAAGTGTTACGAAGATGGGAGATACTCGCTCAACATATTAACCTTGAAAACCCATGCCTGTCACCGTCGCTTTGTTCATCATTATATCTGATATTCCAAATAGTACTAAAGTGCTGATTTGGGCCGGTTGCGAAGCGAAAAAAAAAAACAGCGCGAAACACGGGACAGTGAAACAGACGGACCAAGCGCTGAACTAACAACCAGTTTGGTCCGTCTCTTTCACTGTCCCGTGCTTCGCGCTTTTTTTTCGCTTCGTCCTAATCGTAACGTGTTATTTTCTCCAAATTAATATTCATGCTTTATGCGTTTCAGTAAGATATAATAATAGAGTCACTGGTGAATAAGCTTCCTGATACGCGAACTTCTTGTTTACGTAATTGCTGACAGTCTGTCTCTTCATGCAGTTTCTGAATACGAGTGAATTCATATTCCTGACCAAAGCGCACTATTCTGGACAGACGTTAATGATGGGAGGGAAGTATGTTTGCTGGTCGTCTAGGAGAACGTCCAGCGGGAGTGATCAAGGATTTCCTCGGAGTATCACCTTCTACAAGATTGAAGAGGCAAGTGCACGGATGTTTTCTTGGTGTAATTTCATAGAAATACAGTAGTCAAGTTTGAACTGCTGGAATGAGGTAATTCACACCCAAAGAAGAAGTGATGATGTATTAGTAATACTGATACGACAAAAAATATATTACAGAGGCAAAAGTTTCTACCATTCAATGCATGGCTTCTTAATACCGCCACTGAACATGAAAAGCGTTCTGGTTTCTTTGTGTTCCGACCTTTTGCCCACAATTATAATAGAACCGCTCAAATGCTCATATGCGCCTTAACTGTTACAGCAATATTGACATAACTGTATGGAGAAGTTTAGATCACCTCTGGCGGTGCCGTTGAGTTGAAGTATAAAAGATGTTTCACACTTTCGCTAGGAAATACGGCACCTGATGTTTTTTTTCTGAGAGAACGACACAAAAAAGTATATTGTAGTAAATAGTCAGGTGTTCAATGCTAGGACCATATGTTTCAAAAATTATCTGATTACTTTTAGCACATATATATTCATATAATAGCATACACTCAGACTGAAGTATACAAACAATTCTAAATGTTGTTGAGTATGAAATCGCGAAAGTGCTTTGGGTAACCGCGAATTGTTGTAGAGTGTACACTAACAAGGGTGTTGAGTACGCTTTAGGCGATTCCAATGCAAAAAAATTGAAAGACACTTTGTACATTCCAAAGTGTGTTCGGCGAAAGCTTGTGGCCATTCGACTGGCTATGCCATGTCTTTTTGTTCTGTCGGGCGGACGGACACTGGGACACATGGACGGACGGACGGACGGATGGACGGACGGACGGACGTGAGCATGAGACATTAAAGGCTCTCGCCTTAAAAGCTACGAAACTTCTACGAGAAGTCTTGAAGAAGCAGACGTGCACCTTGGGTGTTGTGATGCAAATTCTTCTTTTGGTTCGTAACGGCCCTTTATGGCTGAGCCACTGAGTCTTAATGACAAAGCATTTGGTTTAAGAAACCAACACACGAAACATTTAATCAAGAATTAAAGTGAAAACTCTATATGTACACAAAATTAAACTTAGTAAAAAGTTCACTGCACACAGTGAATCACTCCTAACTACAGCCAAAACATAAGTTCAATGATCTAAACTAGATAGTCTAGCTCTAACGCGGCTGAGCGGCCGAGCGGAGAAGAATCCGAGTTCAGTCTGACCAAAACAGAGATGCTTGATTGGTCGAGTTGACGTGGGCTGGCTGGCGACGATGATAGAGCGGCGGCTGGTGGGCGAGACGTTCAGATTTAAGAGGCAGACGGAAACACAGACGGACGGATGGACGGACACGGATAGACGGACGGACAGACACGGATGGACGAACGGTCGGACGGGCACGCACAGACGGACGGACACGGGTGGATGGACGGACAGACGGACGGATCGACGGACGGACGCCGGACGGACGGATGGATGGACGGACGGACGCCGGACGGACGTGAGCATGAGACATTAAAGGCTTTCGCCTTAAAAGATCGTAACGAAAAAGGCCAGGTACTACTTGCAGTTGATGCATCTTACCATGATGAATGTGGCAATGACAAACTCAAATGTCGCTCTGTCAACGATCTCTGTGTCTGGAACTTTCATTAAAAAACAGCCAGCGACCCTCTACATGTGAACCTTCGCAAGTTGTCAGTGCAGAAATGAAGTGGACTTTACCAGTAATAAATCAAAAACGAGAAAAGATAAATAACTGTTCAAAAACGCTAGGCGGGGAAGATTGTTGTTGATTATATGAAATCCCAAAGATCTGCGTCAGCAACGCGAAATTATAAGGAGCTGTGCCCATTTGTTGCAACGATGATTGCATGTCTTCAGGGCCCAGTGTGTCCGGGAAAATTTCATTGGTATTTTCACGTTGTTATGAAGGTGAAGAAAGTAGGACTCAGCTGGTAAATATGAAACGCTTCATTGGGTGAACTTGTGCCCAGTAACAGAGAGGCCTATACAAGCAACACCACTGTGAAATGATAACAGCGAGCACGGACGTCAGCCATCCAGTAATATGCTGGTGTGTGAAATGAGTTGGCTTTTATAGATGCTTGATCGAGCCTTCCAGCGCAATCGCGGGTGCACGCGTTAGCTATAGAATAAACCCGTTTACTCGTGCCTTGCGAGTAGTCTGAACAGAATAGTCTGAGACAACCGCAAAGCTTCCGAACACTGCGGTGCGACATCCGACGAGTGGTGATAACGATTTTCGGCGGGTAGATCCCGATCACAATAAAAGAAAATCGGTTATGACTCTCGGAATTATATAATTAGGACTTGTCGAAATTCGTGAGGCAGCAGATCAGATTCAGGAGCACATAAAGGTAAATACCCTAAACCCGACTGTAAAATAAGAAAACCTAAAGCGAAAAAAAATCTCCGTGGCTCTTGAAAGCATCAACATGGCATAAAAAAGCCAGGCTTATTAAAGCGAAGGCTGCAGCATTACACTCAAGGCCACTAAATGCGAAATTTCTAAAACCTTGAAGGAGCAGCTATGGGTGCAACGTGAATAGATGGGCACAATGAATGTGTTCGAAAATGTGATATACCACGCAGAATAGACAGCATTACATAGGCGTCCACAGCAGATGTGTGTACGCAGAACACCAATACCCTTGGCTACCAAAACTCATCGTATCTTCATTGTATCTCTTTATACATTATGCATTGTATCTTCATACATTGTATCTCTTCAGTAGGGGGAGTCATAATTCTTGTAAATCTGATAGCGTTGTTTGTAAAGGTCGTGTACGCAAGCCTTGAAGGTCAGCAGACCAATTCTTATCATGGTGTATACTTTCCGTTATGTGAAATGTGCAGGCCAGATTCTGATGTAAGATGGTTCCTATTTTAGGTATGTTCTTTCGATTGACGCTCGATTCGCTCTACTTTCGATCTGGACTCGAGCAAACATGGAAGCTGCAGGGCTTTTGGCACCATGATGGCGTTTGATCGTTCGTATCACTCGATGTTAGAATTATCACTTGACTTTTTTGACGATATAAGTGAAAAGAAATGACGGTCACTTACAGATATGCTTTCAGCAGAATGTCATGGAACATTGAAGAAAAGCTGCTTTAGGCACGTCAAGAGTGTCATCGACTGGGCTTACCATGCCCCGATTATGATTTATTAACGAAAGTATTCTTGACGGCGTCTTAATCCTTGTTACCACTTTGCCGGAGATCCCGGTTCTCGAGAACATGTGTTGTTGAAGGATCCTGGTCAGCACGCATTAGTGAAAACTTGACGCCGTAATATGTCGTGCTACGATCACTTGAAAGACGACATAAAAGTTTCGAACATGAAGAAAATCTTTGTGCGTCAGCCGTCCGCTTTATCTTGCTATTCTTTTTTTTATTTAACAACATATGCTGTGCAGCGATCATGCCAGACAAGCCAATACAACAGTTTGAACCAAGATGGCAAGTTGGGCTACTTGGTTAGCGCTGTCCTGTCTGCTTCTTCTTTTGTGTGTTTTTTTTCGGTGCGCTTCAACCAAATTTTCAAACATGAACAGTTTGAACCTTTCATTCAGGAAAAAAAATATTGGCACGGCACCTATGAAAAATTGCTCCGTACTTAGTTAAAATAAAAAACCACAATGTTTGGAAGCATTCCATCATATTAGTGGATATTGCAGTGGGCAAGCTCGAGACAATGTGGCTATTAATTTATACCTGGCTGAATGAATCATTTATCCGGTTGAAGCCACGTCGCGCACATCCCTGATGAAATGAAAGACCTGCGTGTCAGCGTGCAGTAGACTACCCTTAACGGGCTTCGAAAGAGAGCACGACAGCAACAGCTGCACACTGCGCGTCTTCTGTGGGCTGGTGAGACACCCACCGTGTACATCTGTTGATGTGGTTAGCTGCTTTCTTTCAGACCCATGTCAGGGTAGTCGAATGGAAGAAAAGGCAACTGATTCCTACTTACTCGAAAGGGAACGTGTCACCAAGCGTGTATCCTCCTGATCCACCTCCATATACACCATTACGACAGACGACACTCCATCATTACGGCGGATTATAATAATGAGTGGACAAAATTTCCATAAGGTCAGGTCATAAAAAGTTATACTTACCACAAGGCTGAATACTAGAAGCGCCTTACCGCTCTACTTTTGTTCGGATAATTTAAAAGCATTCAATGACAAAGCTTCACATAAAACACACGACAAATATCTGTTATACAATATATATTTCACTGAAATAAATCACGTGTGGCAAATGGTTGGAAATACACATGTAATGATTGCGGCGAGTGGTCTTGTCTCTTCAGTTGTAGAGGGGCGCTACCAAACCTTTAGGAATATGTGTCATTGCGTGAGAGTTTACCAGTAGATTCACCAGGCACTGCCGGTCATTTTTTAAATGCGAAGCATTTCCTTGCGTACTGTAAGCACTTGTGTTTAAATCTATCTATCTATCTATCTATCTATCTATCTATCTATCTATCTATCTATCTATCTATCTATCTATCTATCTATCTATCTATCTATCTATCTATCTATCTATCTATCTATCTATCTATCTATCTATCTATCTATCTATCTAGGCGCCTACGTCTGGGTGCTCTCGTGATCGCCTCCTTAAATTGGGGTAGACCAAAATTTGTATGGGAGGGTAATAGGTATTGACGAATATGTCTGGCTGGTCATGACATGGACAACGTGAAAATCCTGTGGCGTACGTCGTCAAACCCTTTTCTGCAGACACGTGCGGCACGTACCCGTAACCACGGGCCGTGGTATGCGGGTACGCGCCACAGGTGTTTGACAATTTATATGTACCCAGTTACGGTGAGGACAGACCTTAGTAATTGAAATGCGAGAGCGTTAAGAAAAACTGACGTCGGCAGCGTTGCCCCGACGAACGCCAATAATAAATACCAGGCTCCCAGCAGATATCGAACCCCCGCAATCTGCGTGACACTCGGGTATTCTGCCACAAAGCCACGCCAGGTCACGGAACTGCTTTGGAATAAGACCCTACCCTATGCACGCGTAACGTTGGTGAAACGTGAATTGTGGTTGCAGTGCTGGCTATCTAATTTTATAAACATTATATGCACTTCTTTGAGGCAGGCGTCATGTCGGGTTAACGTCAAATGTATACTTAAGCGTCATCCACAGTAGTTGGTCCACGAAGCACTATCCAGGGCCACCATCCTCGCAAGCACAAGTGCTACATATAAGCTTACCGCTTCTGGTGTTGTTTCTGTTTGTATTGTTACGCAACTGTAAACAATTGGTAATACGAAAAATATGCGACTGTTCAACATATGTCTGTGCGTACAACATTTGTACATATCTTTAGCGTGATTTCGTAATGTTTCGCTCACTAAAAAATTACAATTCAGTCACCGTTCCTCCGCATTCTTCGCATAACATCGATTCCCATGGTACTTGGGATCTGCCAAATTTTTTTTTTCTATTTAGTTTAAGACGCGCAAGAATGGCGGTCATGTAACTGTATAGATCAATGTATTGCTGTCCAGTGGATTAAATAAAAATGATACAATCAAAACCGTCATTATATAAAACCAAAGAAATGACTACATCTTCGGTAATATAGGTTAATGGATATTTGAAGCACAGGTAATAGAATTTTGGTCTCAGAGTTCAGCACCATGCCCCATTCATGAAATTACGCGCAACACAGCAATGCTGCAGCATTTATTAGTTTTTGCCGTGTGCCTTCAACGAAAGGTAGCGCACCACGAGCATGTATCGAGAAGCTGCCAATTAGAGACTCGAAAAGAAAAGCAATGCTATCTAAATTGTATCAAAAGCACAGAAAATAAGTAGATATACGATCCTCTGTACGGGGGAATGTATAGCATAGAATATGCATTTCCAGGAATAGATAGGCAGAATACGTAGAGAGCTATTTAAAGAGGTCCTAAAAAACAAATGATAACCCATGAAGAATTGCTTCTCTTATCATTAAGCAAAAAATAAAAAAAATGAACGTCAGATGCTTTGATTCTGAGAACCCCAAATGTTTTGTTTGTTCGACCACCCTGCGCGGCACGGATCACGTGCTGCCGCTGGTTAAAATACCACCGCACCACAACTGGTGAACGTACCTCCGCCATCTCTTGAAGAACTGTTCCACTTTTCTCAAGTATTCTAAGAAAGGCCACCAGCGCAGGGAAGTTACTATCGTACTTTTCAATACTGGAGTCCCTTCCGGGCGTCAACAACATTCTCCTCCTCTTTTATGAAGGATACAGTTTCTTTTTTCTTCGAGGATTCAGCCAGGCATATACTGTCGTGTTATTAGTTTCTTCCTTTTCTCATTGGTTATGACTCGTTATTCATTCTATAATATTGTCAAGCGTGTCGCCCATTTGGGTGCTGCAATCTGCGGGCACGGGAAGTGACGTTCATCTCATTGACATTTAAATAACGACGTTTTTCAGAGTAAGGAGCCTGTCTTTCAGAGCAGGTAAGCTTCATTAACTTTACTAAACATTATGCGGGCTATATTTGAACGTTTGTGAGCAGCCATCTTGTGTATTTTTTCATGTACTGCTATCATAGGAAATGCAACAAGAGCACTCGCATGTTCATAACTTCGGTGGGGTGGCTTGAAGCGAATATGATGATAATGGTTGTCTCGTCGAAACCACCTACACGACGAAGGCGAATTTGCTATAATGCGGGCATTCGAAACAACCGACAGCACTCGCTTTGGAATAGAACATGCGCGCATTTCTGACCATTGGATTAATAAGCACACATTATCATGTTTTCTGTTCAATTTGTGGAATATGATTTTAGGCTTTTCCGCATAGGCTATGTCAACGCCCACGTCATGTGCTTGGTAGTGTTTGTTATCGGTACTTTTTGTCAGCGAGTATATGTAGAGTCCTTGCGGAAATGAGGGTATGAGAGCACGGCTTGCTCTAGTTAAATTATAGTCGATGTCACTACGCAACCTGGAATGCTCGATACCACCTTTGTCATTCCGTTTCTTGAGAGCACACTACACTAATGTGTATGGACACTGTCTGCTGTAGTACTACCGGTAGGGGCGAATCGGCCAATACCTGCCGGATAATTCTGAGTATATGCTTCATAAGAAGTAAATGTGCGGTACAGGAATTTGTTTTAAAAATCATGTCGCCATTCAGATGCTCAAAGAGAGGATTGGAGGGGAGAAGCAATGTCCCTGCAACACTCAGGACATGGCCGTCGGGTATGAAAACTGGCATCCCGCTGCCTTCCCGCAACTACTGCCTTCGTCGACGTCACGACCCCGTAACACCTGGATGGAGGTTCTGCTCATGCATGTTCCGGACGCCGCAACAGGCCGTGAAGCCAGCGCAAGTCGCCAAGGAGAAACCGACACCATCAGCGAGAGTCGAGCTAGCCGTATACTTCAAGGACTGCCACCACAATACGGACCCATGGCTGACAAATCAAGCGCCACGACGACAAAGACGACAGGCATCATGACGGCCGCTGTGTCACCTCATAGTGTCGTCATGAATCAGCCGAGGGAACCGCCGACTTTCCGCGGATCACTATGTGAAGACCCGGAAAGCTGGTTGGAAAAATACGACTGGGTTGTTTGATTCAATAACCTGGGACTGCGACGAGATGCTTTGGCATGTGTCCTTCGCCCTCGAAGATGGAGCCAAGACCTGGTTCGAGAACAGTGAGGCCACACTGACGACCTGGGATGAATTACAGCTCCCAAATGAGAACGTCGCGATGTACACCGAAGAAAGGGCCCGCCTGTTCCTTCACGCCTCCCACCCTCCCCCCCCCCCCTTCCAAGTATGAGGGGAAGAGGCTGCGGTTCCTAATGCGAGAAATCAAGCAAGACATGTTTGCAGGACTTGTTCGCAACCCACCCAAGTGTATCAACAATATCCTGACAGAGGTCACAACAATAGAAAAGACCCTTGAAATGCGGACAAGGCAGTACAAGCGCCGCTCACCAGCAACCGACTACGCCGAAGTCCTCAGCACCGACGACCTGGACGAAACCATCTGAGCGGTCGTGCGTGAAAAGCCGCGTGAGATGTTTCCGCAACCACAGCCTCGAATGCACTCGATCATCGACACTGTCCAGCAAGCGTTGGGAATCCCCGAACCACCGCAGCCTCATCTGGAGGCTATGAGCTAGGCTGCTCCAGTTTGTCGCAGCGCTGCCCCTCCGCGCCCACGCCGCACCAACGCAGTTCCGCCGCCTGCCACCCACGCCATATCGTCCAACTGTCGGCCAGGCAAAACACTCCTAGGAAGACCGACGTGTGGCACTACTGCGGGCAGTTCCGCGATCCCATATCCGGAAAACTAAGGGCAGTATCTAATGGAGGGGCGACGAAATACCGAAGATCATCTGCCCCCGACGACGACGCCGCAACGAAGCTTAAGGAAACAGCCGCAACCCAATGGAGACCTGACGTCGAAAGACCACAGCCCGAGGAAGACCAGATGACGCAACGTCGAAGCAGAGGAAGAAACCGTCGTAGCCGCGATCCGACGCCGCGACCTAATCGCAACGCCAGACGGCGAACTAGCGTCCTCGACGTTCACATCGACGGCCACAGAGTCACAGCTGTGTGTCGAAACGGGAGGCGTCTATTCAGTCATCAGTGGGCTGTTTCCCACGAAGTTGAAGAATTGAAGACCGCATGGGAGGCCCCGGAATCCAGACAGCTGGAGGTCACCTGGTAATGACAGAGGGAATCTGCACAGCAAGAGTCTCTATTAAAGGGGCCCTGCGACGCTTTTTCGTCTGCACTCTGCAGCGCTGGAGTTCATGTAGTGCCGAATACTGAGATGAACGCAAAAATAATTATCGATATCGGTTCACGTTAACGGAAGTTATTAGCCTTCAAACTTCAAAACCCCAGCAGACGACGAGAAAAAACGTTCCCTTTCGCATTTCACTTTCCCACTGACGCCACAGGCCGTTTCCAATCACCGCGCGCCTCTTGCAGAGACGTACCGGATGACTCGCCTCGTGGTGGCCGTTGTGCAGTGCTCCTAGCGTCGTTTTGCAATTATTTTCAGGTCTTCATATTTAAAAGCAGAGATCCTTTTGTATCTGATGAAGTTTAAAGAGTGCTTCCATAATTTTTAGCGCACGATAGTGTGGCCTATTAGGGACGGTATGAATATTAAGCGTGACTAGTCGCGTCAAACCAATGAAAGCGCACGGCCTATGCCGTCCCTCCCACGTGGTGAAGCGTCACTTGCGATCACAAAAATAGCCGCTGCGTGTCGCTCTATTCCAAAAACAGTGTGGTTTCTCCGTAGAAATAAAATTATAACAGCACTGTTTCGGGCGTTGCCACTCGCGCAACAATATCGGTGCGTTCCACAGTTTGAGAAGAAGCGATGAAAACAACACGTTTAATTTGTGTCGCAGGGCCCCTTTAACAACCGGATTTATCCCGCAAGCTTCACAGCACTACAGCGCTGCTCGAGAGATCTCGTACCTAGTATGTACCTCGAAGGCCTTCACGGTGCAGTCATCGATCTGAGATCCAAGCTGATAACGCTATTTCATAAAATACACTAACGCCGCGCACGCCACCAGACAGCACGCTTTGAATGTGTTCGAAGACTAAGTCACCATTCTCCCTCACTTCAACGTCAACATTTCCGTCGGCACTCAGAAATTACCAGGCCAGCAAGGCGTCCTTGAAGGCGACCAGCACCTGTTGATCAACTGCGAGATTGGCGTCACATGAGGACTAGCCGAGCTGCGATGAGGGAAAGCAGCAGTGATGTTCACGAACTTCAGCAACGAGTACAAGCAAGTGATCAAAAGAACGCGGTTGTCTACATCGAAGAAATTGTGGAAGCCAGCAACGCTTTCACCCTCATCGAGACTACCGAACGTGCTATGATGAACCAAGCTCATCAACTAGCTTTCGACGTTAACGCCAGCCTTACGAAGCATAAGAAAGAACAGCTCAAAACCCCACTGCTGCAATACAAAGGAGTACATTTCGTCATCGTCAAGAATTTGGCCGACCCCAGTCGCGAAACGTCGTATTATAATCGACGACGATGCTCGTCTGCTTTTGTTAGTGTCCGTACAGAGTTTCTAAGCGACAACGCGAGGCTGTAAAGAAACGAGTAGACGAAATGCTGCGCGACGACATCATGCAGCCGTGCTTGAACTTGTACACGCCGACTGCTGCCTTCGTCGACGTCATGAGCCGGTGACAATATATGTGAATGTATACAGTGAAATCTCACTTGTGCGAACGTCGGTTTAACAAATATTTCAGAATAACGAACATTTAGGAAAGCCCCCACGATTTTCCTACGTATCCTTTGCAAAAATCTTTCGCTTAAACAAACTTCTGAATGGTGAATATTTCAGCTAACGAACTACTTCTGCGGACCCGGGCTCATTTTTTAGATCAATTCAATGAATGTTGAATCGAATGTTGAACAGCACTGGCGCAGTCGATGCTTGCCGCCTCCAAATATCGCATCCATCAGAGGCGGTGCAGCATCGCTTGTACATGCAGCACCACCGTGACAAAGCAGTCGTGCTGAAGATGAAACCGAGCCAGGTGCGCTTATGTACCTTCGCAGAGCTATTAGATTTGGATATTGTTTCCAGTGTTCATCCGAATCCGAAAGCAGAGTGCGAAGAAGCATTTGTAATGGTTGAGGCAGGTTCAAGTCCTATTTCTCTAGAGAAGGGTGTAGGATATATTAGACACTTGCGAGTCTTTCTGTCACTGCACGAAGCTGTGGCAGAGGAAGTGCACAGAAACAGCGACTCTCTGGAGATTTGTCTCATTTTGCTTTAAGGGCACCAGTCCAAATTAAATTTGCAGAATTCATTCCATAACAAATTGTATTTCACATGTTCGAGTTGATGTGCCACATGTTTGAGTAGATCTGCTCAATGCTGTTCGAGAGAATGTTTACGTTAATTAACTTTCAGTTAAGTGAACTATTTCCTAGCGTCCCTTGAAGTTCACTCAAGGGAGAGCTCGTGGGTATATATATATATCTATATATATATAGAAGGCATATACGCTTCTAGAAAGCTTTACTTGTGAACGTTGCGATCGAAGGCTCATCTGTATGAGGACAATCTTTATCTTTATCAAAACACACAGCAAATAAAGCTCAAACACATAAAATGGTTTGGAAATTGTTTGACCATAGAATAATTGCTCGGTGTAGAGTATCGCAGGCTGAATTTTATTTATTAATTAAGTGTTAGGCAATAGATGCAGCCGTGGCGTAGCTGTGAAAATAGCGCCTAGCATGCAAGAGGTTCGCGGTTCGAATCCTGGTGCCATGTATTTCCCCAAAGGATAAAAGAAATCCGCGTATTGATGGCATTGCATGAAGAGGCCTGGTGTGCGATCTGATACCAGTGACAGCTGCCGGTATTTCACTCCCCCAACGTGCAAGCATTGACAACACTGGCACAGTACTTAGCCGCTACCTTCCATACGAACACAGCAATTAACCCTCGACCGGCTGCGTCACATTTCTGACCTGTAATGTAGCCGGCCGTCAAGTCCCACTGGATTATGAGCCTCGCACCGTCTAACAGGATATCTAGTAGGGTGAATCTGTGAGCGCTCACCGCGTGCCCAGATGACCAACTCTGGGCAGTCCGGCTGGCCGAAGACGCTGCCAAAACCCAAGGTCTGGCCGCCGCCTGAGGAAGGGGGGGCTCCAGGTAGGGCTAGTCTCCCGGCCCCCGCCTCCCTTGACCCCAACGAGGAGGAAAAATCTTGTTTTGTTTCTCTCTCTCTCTCGAGAAGTAAATAGGGATAAATATTAATGCAGAGTGCCTTAGTAACATGCAATTCGCTGATCTCATTCCTGGCTGAGTAACTGAGGGGCCAAATTTCAAAGCATGATTACTGTCCTGGGAAGGCAGTGTTGTAGGTCTGAAAATTAATACACAGAAATGCAAATTCATTTACAACATATTGGAAGAGAAACCGGCTTGCAGTAAGTAGTCAGGCAATGAAGGCTTACAAATTCAACTTGGAGGCTTAGGAAGGGGGTTCCAGTTAAATGAAGGACAATCTTCAGAAACATGATAGTTCTAGCCTAAAGAGACAAGGAAAGAGCAGAATGAGCAGGGGAAAACAGATGTGAAGTGCATCTTAGTCGAAATCAAGGCGAAGAAATGAGCATGAGCAGCACATACTGCGCGAAGCAAGATAGCCGCTCGTCATTAGGAGCAACAGACTGGATTCCCACGAGCCGCCGCGGTGGTGTAGTGGTTACACTTTCTAGGCTGCGAACACGAAATACATGGTCAAACGCTGCCGCGGCTGTTGAGTTTCCAATGAGGGCGAAAAACGCTACGGATTCCAAAAGTAGGCACGCGCAAAACAGGGCGGTAGAAATTTGGCGGCGCCGATGGCAGTAAAAAAATCCTGCAGCTCCACTACTGTGAAACATGTGAAAGTGTGTAGCGCGGATACCCAGAGATTCCCGTTGCGCTGTTGTTATTATTTTGTTGCTATTGGTATTGGTGCAACGACTTCTGTTTTAGCAATGTGGGTATTGCTGTATCGTGTGGTTTTAATGTCAAGGCATGTGGTGTAATTAGTAATGACGATTAGATGGTATTATGCTGTGGTTGCGTTTTCGCGCACGGGAGAGGTGGTTGGGTTGTTCCGACGCTGTTGACGTTGCGCGGCAGCTGTCTTCTCACGCACGAGGGCTGCATTAGTCAGGCGATGTAGACGTTCCACTTGCGCTTGCTGGCGTTGAGTTTAAGATGGGATAGCGTGCGCTGACAAGCCGCAGAGGTCTGAGCATTAACGATTCCGTGCTTCTGTACTCGCTGCATACGTTCTGCAGCTCCTCAATGAGCCTTCACTTGGCGAGGCACAGGCTGATGTCGCTAGGCTTGTCGGGCATTAAGAGCACCGGCTGTTCGCTGATCCTTTAACTCGGGATTTGAGTGGCGTCGACGCTGTCTTTCCTCGAGCGGATGCTAAACTACGCGCGCCGACTGCGCGCTACAGAAGTGCTGGTGTGAGGAAGACTCACGCGCCTGGTGAGGTGGTGGCGCCTTCTTTGCGCGGCGCCGGAGTCAGCCACAGGTTTCTGAAACGTTTTTAGCAATTTTCAGTTCATTATACCGATTACTTCTTGGCTATTTCTTTTAATTATATCATTTTCAACTTCGCTTGTGTATTGTAAGCCAGTTTTCAGCATTGCTAGCCTTGTTTTAGGGCTGTACTGAACGTTTGATTGTGAGCGTGATCACGCCACATGATGTGAGTGGACTACAAGCCGGGCCTCAGAAATTCTACGCACTTAAATGTTTGTGTTAATAAATTGGATACAGCAGTCACATGCTTTTCCCAGCTGTGGTTGTAGAGAAGGTGCTAATGATGATGATCATAATATTAATGGTAAGACCACTAAAATTATATGTAATACATCTGTATACAAGGGCTGTTGGGCATGTTTTTCATCATTGCATATAAATCCCATTTTTTGGTCTCATGTTTTATTGATTTAGAAATCGTATGTTTGTGGAGAACACATACTTCCGAAATTTCGAACTGTGTGAATGTCTTACATATATTCGCCATGTAAATAAGTTCTCCAACAGCACACAAGGCATTTTCTGAATTGAATTCACTCATCTGACGATGCTCTTTATACATTTTACGGAGACAAATATCGCTGTGGAATGCTAATGTATACCTCTACTATATTTCAGGCGAGTGATGTGGATACCTCGTAAAGTTGATGATGATCCAATGCTTTTTCTGCAGGTTTCAAGTGAGATTATTTTGTATCTCGTCAGTGCGTAGATATCGAAAGCTTTACGTTGCCATGCGCTGGCTTAGCCTCCATGCCATGTCTCACATAAAAAAGCAGAAGTGAACAGGGTGTTTAATTGCCCCGCAAGAATAATCCTCATCTATCTTACGTGCATGTTTTTGAATTATCGCCACGGGCCTGGCATTTTGTGATCACGATCCGCATGTGCGTTACTATCAGGTGGCATAGCATTCTTTATAGGAAAGTGGCGAGAGCAGAGTTTATCAGAAACGAAACGCAAGCAAGCCAGATGAAGTATAGTTTGGAAGAAAAAGACGCCCTCTTTACTCGATGTTTTCATTAAGTATAGCGGAAAGTTCTCTTGTTTCTGTTCTTGTTCAAAGCGTCGTCCCTCGTAGACCCTTCCCGCAACCAAGCGAACAAGCAAAGATATTTCTCGCACGCTCGAGTCAAGCAACGCTTTTGTTTTGCTTAGACCGTCTGGATCCTAGAGTTTTTCAACATTAAATGGAGGGAACCAAGCCGAAATAACGAAGCTTAGACAAATGCATGTACTACCAATCATTCCTATGCTAGCTGAAGCGCCATGCATTGAGGCTCTCAAAGACACTAGCGCCAGAGTTCCCTCTACTGTATCTATAAGAAACTCCATGGTCTGGATTACTCTCGAACCTGTCATTTGACAGTTCAATATTAGCTGAAACAGTTCATTGACAGTTCAATATTAGCTGAACTTTGGCGGCACACGTATTATATTTTCAAGTGAGGGGAAATAAATCTATGTTTGAAAAAAGCGCTAAAAAACCACGACAGACAGGCAAAAGGAGAGAAGATGACACACTGCTAGCAACTGAAGTTTTAATCAAAAGCGTAGAAAGATATACATACACATTCCAAAAACCAAGATAAAGAAACAGGCAACCGCAGCATGAAGATCCATATAAAAACAAAAACGCCAGGCACGTGCTTTTTACCAGATTAAGTTTTATCGAGGTATTATACCTCGCGGCTTGATAGCGCTACCGGCGGACAGCTTATACAAGAAAAACCCACTTTAGCAATATAGGCGGCTTCAACAATTTCACGAGTCATCTGATCTCGGTTGGAAAACGAAATAAATGTTTCTTTAAAGAGAGGCTGGCTAAAGTGGGTGTTTCTTGCAATCTTTTGTCATGCAATGTCCGAGGAATGCGACCTCGGAGACCCCCAAGTGACATTTTTCAACAGTTATAACCAGACTGTAGTCACGAAGTCGATTGAAAAGTTGACGTAAATGTGCATTGTGTGTTTCGACGTCCTTACTGGCGACGAGAAGATGATCTATGTAGTTGAAGCAAAACGGCAGACCTCGGGTGACTTCGTCTATAAAGCGCTGAAATGTCTCAGCTGCATTGCCCAAACCGAAAGGCATTCTAAAATACTCAAAAAGGCCAAAAGGAGGAGTTATAGCAGTTTTGGGATGTCGGAAGGATCCAATGGCGATCTGATGATAACCTTTCAAAAGATGAATCTTCGAGTATACTGCTGTGCCGGTTAAAAAGGCAGTTCAGTCCTGAATATTGGGTAACGGGCATCGGTCTGGAACGGTGACCGCATTGAGTGCACGATAATCACCACAGAAGCGCCACTCGTTCTTCTTCTTGGGAACAATGTGTAGCGCCGACGACCACGGGCTTGATGACGAACGAATAATCTTCAATACCAACATGTGCTCGAACTCATTGCGAGCAACTCGACGTTTATCAGGACCGAGCCGGCGTGGGCGGCAGTGTGCAGGTTGCCCTGTGGTAACGATGCAATGAATCGTAGAGTGCTTAGTGGGGCTTATCCATCGGAGATTGCGTAGTAATCTCTGAAAACTGGTTGAGTAGAGCTGTATACGGCGATGTAGGTATTTTCTTCGAGTGTCGTAGGAGCTACTACCATCTTAACGCTACCTGCAGCTATGGCTTGCCGATCCCTCGTTGTGGTTCATACAAGCCGAGAACAAGTTGTGCATTCATTACGTCCGGGTCACCGTCAAGCAAACACGGAGCTGTGTACCCGGTAGGAGATGTGTACGGAGGATTCGCGGGTTACCCCATCATCTCCGAGCAAGCTCCTCTAACATCATTCACTTTGTGGATATGGTGGTGATTTTTTAAGCAATCCCTGAAGCACTGCTGATAATTGAGGAAATTTTGGCGATGTGACCTCTGAGCACATTTCTCAGAATCAGTGTAAAGTTGTGCCAACGGGGAGATTCATGTGAAATTGCTACATTAACATCTGGTGATACGACCATTTATGAGGTATAGCAGGCATCCGCGGTCCGCGACTTGTCTGCTCAGGCGAGCTGTCTCACGCGTGTGCTTTGTTTTTAGATGTGAAGCATCTTATGGCGAAGCTTAATCCGGTGGTGGTGGTGGTGTGCCGGCGTGACCACCCTTACTGCGCATGCGCAAACCCTTTCAAAAAAATAAAAATAAAAAACCTCCTCTCCCCCTCACTCTCCTCTAGGCATCCCTCCCCGCGGCAACCACACCCTCACTGCGCATGCGCCTCCCATCCTCTCTCCCCTCTTGCGCTCCCCCCCCTCTCTCCTCTAGGCATCCCTGCCCGCGGCGTCCACACTCCCCACTGCACATGCGCGTCCCCCCCTCTCCCCTCTCCTACGCTCCCCCCCCTCTCTCGCCTCGCGACGCCGACGCCGGCAGCGTCTGCTAGCGAGTTTCTAGGTTGAAAAAACCGACTGCTCGCGCTGCACAACCGTTCACTGGCCACCCCGTATATATGACAATGGATCTTGACCTCCAAGGTGGTGCCGGTGGGAGATTTCTCCTGTGCGTTGTTGAACAATAAAAATTCGCAGCGTGCGCGTTAACTAAAAGCGCAGTGCGGGTCTCTGTGTCCAGTCGGAGTATTCTGTCTCTCATTGCCCATTAGCAGCGATTGGCGTGTTCCAGTAGGAAACACTGCTCCATCACTGCCTGCTTTGCGCCTCCCCAGTTTTCTCTCCTGCGGAACGCTGCGATGAGCGCCATCGTCAACGCCACCGCCAGTGTAAGCGTTAGCGCCCGCTGGTTCACATCTACACATGGTTTCCTTTAGCGGGAGATTGTGTAATTTTTCTACTCAGGTTCGTTTCATGCTGTACACTAACAGCTTTGATGAGTGGGGTTACATTACGCGTAATAAGAAGACAGAGTGTAGCCTGAGTGTCATAATAGATATCCGGTGGCTAGCTTTTCAAATAACTAAACGAATCGCAATGGTGTGTTGTGATTGTTCGGCGATTCCTTTGGCTGCTACCAGGCCCGGCCACTATACCTTCTGCCTCCGAAGACGGTGGGGAGGGGTCACGCTGCAGGGGTGACTGTGGTCGTCCACTGCCGGTAGCGATGGATGCTGACTCAGTTGGGATAAGATTAGCCTTCGGCCCGGTGAGGCACACACCACAGACGCGCACACCCACAACAGTCCGTCGCGGAGTCGGTGACAACTTCCTCAATGTCATCCTTTACCTCGCCGGTGACCCTTACCTTTGCGTAGGACATCTGTCTCGGCTGGCGTCGTTAGTGTCTCACAGTCCTCGCAGGACTTCTCTGGTCCCGAGTGTCCTCGCCGAGGTGGCTGGACAACCCAGCCTCTTTCTGATCACTCGCATTCTTAAAGAGATGTACCGCTGCTGCCTGCAGTGAAATACCTGATAGTATACCGCCATTAGAAGGTACAGGCGTGATGTCCTGCGCAAATACAACGCACTTATTTCAATATGGATCCACACGCAGAGAACGTCACGAATAATCCAATTGCAATACTGCACTTGCGTAGCAAATGGAGGAGATGAGCGTGAACTCTCAATATTTGGTGATGACATCTATTTAAGCCTTGCTGTCTCCTGATGCATTACCTTACGTACCCTTTACAGCAAAATATCCTCGTAAAGTCCAAGAGCCAACTATACCTGCTAATTGGACACTCCCTGGCGGCTAAGCCCAAGTGTGTCGTGATGACTATAAACAAAGGCAAGAGCAACTTTTCTGTTTTCGTTTGATCCCTTCAGAATGCAATTTGTGCGCCCGCTTCGTATCCCTATTATTTTCCGCCTAACCAAAGAAGTATCTGCTCATACGAATGTTGAACCCGTACCGATTTTGTTCCGCACGAGCTGAAAGTTTTTGGAAATCAAATCGGGCGTACTGCTTTGAAAGGCAGAAATAATGTGGCAAAATACAGTGTATTTTGCCACATTAATTCTGCCTTTCCCTCAAATCCCTCATGTCCTATTTCGCAACTTTTTTACTCTGATTTATAATTTGATAGGTAGCAAGAGGCCCAATTTCCTAAAATCTCTGTGCAAGCAAGAGTTTTTTAAAGTTAACTGAAGTAGAAATATCTTGAAATATTTTTGTCTGCAATAAGAAATTACCTATCGATTGTACTAGATTGCTTCACTAATATGCTGCCCCAAAATATTACATTTTAATCAAGTAGAAAACTTGGAAGACGCTTGACTTTCGCCATCAAGAGTAGATTGCGATAGCGTAATCGGGCCCCGTGCGCATAGCCCTCCAGATCTCTAGCCTCGCTTCAGTTTTCGGCGCATGCCTCAACCATGCTTCAATGAGAGGAAAGTGTGCGCATAACACTGACCCTTTCAAACTAGCCTATAATACTTACTGCAAGTTGAGTTGAGCAGTGCTAACTACTCCATAATTCTTTCTTTTGCGTATCAGCAAAGGGCCCACTACGGGTTCGTAGCGCAACATGCGCACCTGCGCAGCTGTTCACATTGTTGATGCCTTTTCTCATGATGATGATTATATGTGTATAAACTCTTGTGAGCCCTTAAACACGCACTCATTGCACAATTCACACGTTTGGCTCCTGGCACTATTCTACGCTTCTGCAACGCAATATTCCATGCACTCCAACAACTACATGACGTTTATATAGTTATTAATTGTCAATTGGTGTTTGTGCTGTATTGACTTCTTTCTTGTATCCGTGTTTACACGCCATGTCCTTAAGTTATTAAATGCGAAATTTCTTTGCGTACTGCAAGCACTTTTGCGTTTCTATCTACGTATCTATCTATCTATCTATCTATCTATCTATCTATCTATCTATCTATCTATCTATCTAGCCACCTACATCTGGGTGCTCTCGTGAAGGCCTCCTTAACTTGGGGTAGACCAAAATTTGTGGGGAGGGTAAGAGCTATCGACATATGTCTGGCTGGTCATGACATGAATAACGTGAAAATCCCGGCGAGTACGTCGTCAAACTCATTTCTCCAGACACGTGTGGCTCATACCCGTATACCACGGGCCGCGGAATGCGGGTATGCGCCACATGACTTTGAAAATGTATACCTACCCAGAAACGGCGAGAACAGGGATTGGTAATTTAAATGCGAGAGCGTTAAGAAAAACGTACATTGGCGGCGTTGAAGCGAGGAATGCAAAGAATAGAAATCTGAGTCCCAGCAGGAGTCGAACTCAAGCATTCTGCGTGGCAATCAAGCATTCTACCACAGAGCCACGTCACGTCTTGAAACTGCTTTGGAAGAACACCCTATGTAGGCGTAATATTGGTGAAATGTATATTGTGGTTGCAGTGCTGGCTATCTAATTTTATAAACATCACATACGTACTCCTCTTACGAAGGAGTCATGTCGGGTTGGCGTTAGTTGTATACTTAAGCGCCATCCACTCTAGTTGGTTTACGTAGCACTATCCAAGGCTGCCATCCTTGCAAGCGCACGCTCTACATATCAGCTTAAGGTAGCAATACTCATGTTTCTGTTGGCGTCGTTACACAACTGAAAACCACTGGTTATATGAAACATATGCGACTGTTCAACATGTCTCTGCGTGCAACATTTGTACATATCTTTAGCGCTATTTCATAAAGTTTCGCTCCCATAAAAAAAAAATTACAACCCAGTCACCTTACCTTTGGATGCTTCGCATAACACCGATTCCCATGGTACTTGGGATCTGCCTAATTTTTATATTTTGCTTTTTCCGACGGCCGTCTCGGTGGAACAGTGGCTACGATGCTCGGCTGCTGACCCGAAGGTCGCGGGTTCGATCCCGGCCGCGGCGGTCCCATTTCGATGGAGGCGAAATGGTAGAGGCCCGTGTACTGTGCGATGTTAGTGCACGTTAAAAAACAAAATTTCCGGAGCCCTCCACTACGGCGTCTCTTATTATTATCTTGTGGTTTTGGGACGTAAAACCCCAGATATTATTATTATTTTCCGATGGACTTGCAAATAATGGAATTATTCAGTGATATAACACATGTTTGACACGCAGAACGCCTGGCTTCAATTTTCACTTGAACCAGAGTCATTCAATCATCTTTATGGTGCCAAAACAGCACTGTCACGCTATGGGTGAGCTTTATACGCCGCTAGAAAATGCCGAAACGCGGCGCGGCTGTGCCACAGAGGCAATCGTCTGCGCCGTCCGCGTATTAAAATGCTCTCGCAGTGCGAGACAAGCTGCTGGATATGATGTGTTTAAGTTAACGGAAACGCTGTATTGGGGTGAGGAAGCCTAAGACGTATGGAATTCCGGTTTGCCGTTTTGGCTACAAGGTAACCAAAAAAGGTTTCGTTGTTTTGTTTTACCTTCAGACAAAGAGCAATGCAAGAAATGTAAACTGGCCATACTGAAGCAGGAAAGTGGGGATGTTAACTTTGGTCGAAGTATACGTGTGTGTACACGAACGATTTGACACCTAAGACAATGTCACTGCGAATGATTTTAAGATCAACGATAACTGCGTGCTCCAGAAACGCTACAAGCCAACGCTGAAGGCTGACGCCGTTTCAAGGGTTTTTGAAGCACTTCCTTCGTATCTCACGAAGCGCAAACCTCGGTCCCGCTCATAGACCATGCGACCACCATGCAAACGACCGCTTGAGTCCTCCACGTGAGTCCTATAAGGAGAGCATGCTGGACTATCTTGTTGGATATGTCGCAAAATGATTGTCGTCATTGAGTTGTTCAAGCTAAGTAAGAAGTCTTCGGAGTTCAGAACAAGCAGTAGCTGGCCTGATTCTTGCAGAATGTAAAGGTGCGGTCCACTTGTGCCCTCCAGCCAGCTCGTCAACCTCCTCCAAATTACGGAGGATCATATGGAAGTGAACGCAGTTGACGAAACTGCTTGTTCTGCTGTATACATGAATATTGTGGGGGTTCTTCTGATGGACCCACGCAGTCCTTCAGCCGCTGTCGGTTGCGAGGCACATTCTGTGAGCACCGCTGCTGAAGTTCACTTTTTTCTCAAAACGCGTTTGCATTTTGCACAAGCGAAAAAAACAACAGACAGTTGTGAGCTAAGAGGTGCACTTTATGTCCAGCAGGTAGCGGTAAAAAAATCAAGCAGTTGAAGGCAATCCGGCACCTCAATCCCTACAATGCATGTGTTGGTGCTGATAATTAATGTTGCTTAAAGAACTTATTCGTGACCTGATGCGTTCACACTCCGTGTATGTGGTTTCTTTAAGAAAATTAGTAAATTATGGCGTTTTTACGTTGCGTTTGCACAAGCAAGCTTTTCTTCTCTTTTTAGTGAATCATCAAGTTTTCTTTCTCGAATTTCCGACCATGATGACAATATGCGCATTGGTGAGATTAAAACATATTGTGCACGTAGTACGCATCAAACCGTATGTAAGCAAGTGACTGCGTGTAAACCTCGTGTAAACAGCTTTTTATTAAAGATGCCAAATGCCCAAGCCACATTGTTTTTGATCTGGTAAGATCTAGCGAAGACTCAATGCTGCTAGCAGCTTAACAGAAATTGAGCATCTGTCGTGACCGAAGCATCTGGCGCTATACACAACCTTGTGGTTGATCGTGTTCACTTTCGGGTGCTTTCGGGCGAATGGGCGTGTAAAAGCTCGTATTTTGCCTCTCTTTACATGTGGCAGCCGCTGGCGCTTTGATGCAAATGCAAGGTGTTTAACGTCAAGCACAGCTTAAGGAGCTGTACATATCGTAGTGTCGAAGTGTTGAGACGAAAGGCGCTCGCCTGGCCGCGGTGGCCGCATTTCAATGGGGGCAAAATGCAACAACACCCGTGCGCTGAGATTTAGGCGCATGTAAAAGACCCTAGGTGGCTAAATCATTTAGAAGTTCCCCGCTACGACGTTCGTAATAATCATATTGGGATATTTGTTCGTAACCCCGAATTTTTGTATTTTTCTGGCTGTTATCACCTCGAGCTGCTTTTTTTTAACCTCCTGGGCGCTTGTTTTGAAAGAGAAAACACGTTCAGGCAGGTATTTGTGCATGCTGAATGCTAAAAGTAAACGCGCCAAAGCAAAGCGGCACTTGCGGATGCTTAGACACGTATTCGCAAACGAAACTTATCCTGAACCTATATAAGATTTAAGTAACCGATCGGCGCTTAACGAGTTTCACAGATCAATCTTGTAAATGGGCACTTAACTACCGGAAAATAAAGTACACCTACTCGCTACCTTAAGGGAGACTTTCGCTGTTTTCATCTGAAACGAAATGGCCGACTATTGCGGCAGTCTCACCGGCTACACGGATTTTGCCGCTGCCCGTGTTGAAGAAATTCTATAGGATGAATCATACACCTAGTTACGCACCGCCGTTACGCCCAGTTCTCAGATATCGACAGAATCCCATACAGGCGTATAACGGCGCAGAATTCCTTGTGCGCTACCACTTTTCCAAGCGAGTGGGGCCACGCCTGTTGGAAATGCTGCCGCTTGATCCAAGGAGAACGAACGTCGTCATACCATTGCGGCCCTGCATGCCGATGGCATGCGTAAAGTATAGAGGTGAGGCACCTTGGCTTGCTTCATATTGCAGTTTTAGTCATGTATCCAGGGCAGTTCAGCAGATGCATGTTTTCATTAGAAATGGTTGACAGCGCGCGTCCATACAGCTGCTGCTGCGGGCGCCCAACTACATCTAATGGCAGCCTGTGTCTGCAAAACAGCTGTAGACTTCCAAATATACTGCTTAACAGAGTACTGAAAGATGCTCCCCAGTTAAAATAATTTATTATGGTTTGTTCCTTTTATATGGTAACACTCCCGTTATGAAAAAAAGGGAGCGTACACGGGCGCTCTGAACATAAGAGTTAACGAAATACCCCAAACGCTGAGGAGCAAAAAAAAAAAAAAAGCCGGCAGATCCCACGCACTGTGGGAATCGATGTAATTCGAAGCAGCCAGGAAGGAGCAAATCATGCTTTACATAATTTGCATGTCATGTTTTACATGTTAGGACCTGTCATTTATGTTTGTCATACAGTCACGTCACGCAATACCGATTTTGTTGTATATCAAGCTAGCGAACAGGACGCAAGCGAACCACGAGCGTGGCATGTAAATGGCGTTGTAGATGACATGCATGCCAAGATTTTCATGTTACCACCTGCCACTTATGTTCGTCATAGAGTCATGTCACTCAATACAAAATTTGGTGTATATCAAGCTAACGAAACGGCCGCGAGTGCGCCATGAGCGTGGCATGCAAGTCATGTCGCACATGACAAGTCATGATTTCCATATTACCACCTTTCATTTATGTTCTTCATAAAGTGACATCACTCATTACCAAATCTGGTGTATATCAAGCTAACGAAACAGCCGCGAGCGCGCCATGAGCGTGGCATGCAAGTCATGCCGCACATCACGAGTCATGATTTCCATATTACCACCTGTCATTTATGTTCGTCATAAAATCACGTCACCCAATCCCAAATTTGGTGTATATCAAGCAAACGAAACGGCTGCGAGCGCTCCATGAGTGTGGCATGTAGATCATACTTTTCATGACAAGTTATGCATGATTTTCATGATATGACCAGCGATATACATTCGTCATACAGGCATGTTATGCATACCAAATTTGGTATAAATCCCATTAACGATACGGCCAGGAGAGCACAAAGTCGTAGGCGCATAGATAGATAGATAGATAGATAGATAGATAGATAGATAGATAGATAGATAGATAGATAGATAGATAGATAGATAGATAGATAGATAGATAGATAGATAGATAGATAGATAGATACGCTCAAAGTCGCCGAAGTTCGCTAAGAAATGCTTCGCATTTAAAAACATAAAATGAATCCAATGAGCGAACAGTACGTAAGCTGATCAAAGACGTCCTCGTATTGCAGGCGACATCTTACTACAGTAATAAACAGACTTGTAGACGACAAATTAACCGCGAATTATGACGCCCACTTAAAGGGGTGGTGCCACCGAATCTGTAGCTTTCGCGTTTTTTGCTGCAAGCGTATCTTATAGCTTTAGGAAGAATGATACACGCACCAAGATTCATGTATTCTCTAAATAATTTAATACAGCCTTATTTATGTGGACAACTTTCGGTTTCGGTTTCTGGGCACGCAGTTGGGCAGTGACGTAGCAGTGTAGTAGGCTTAGTCACGTGACCACACAAGGCTGTGACGCACGTTGTGCTGAGTATCGTCTGCTATCGCACACGTACCACACAAGCACCAGCAAAACAAAGGCGCCGATAGCTGCAATGGCTACTAAGTTACTAACCGATGCTTTACCGGTACTTACGTTGCGGAGTTGGCGGAGGTCCATAGGTCACTCACGTGACTACAGATCTGGTGCGCCTTCACTATAACTTTCGTTGTGCTTCCTATAGACCTACGTCAGTTTTGACGTCCTAGCGATGGGTCTCGATCCTGGAGAATGAGCATTGAGGTACATTTTGGAAGTGAATTAAACTATATTCTGAACGTTTGCTGTGCACGAGCCTTCGTGTGGAGCGTCCTTGCATACAGAGGAAACCCACAACAGGTTTGTTATAGCCTCGAAATTTCATGGCACCAGCCCTATAATACCGACGGCCGCTGAGCGGTGGCTGCATGTTGTGGCCAGCCGAAAGCTGAAAAACTGGCAAAAGCGAGAAATGTTTATTTCGCATCTTACGAAATATAACTTGATAACTTCTAGAACATTTACAGCGAGTGTTAAGTGAAAATTATTCATTTATTTATGCTTTATTTAATAATCAAGTAATAATCAAGGAGAAAAGTGGCACGTTCAAGCGTGAGCCTCAAGTGGAGTTTTTGAAACATTCCTTAACCTTGTCTGATACTTATATTTTCTTTATACTTTCATAAGTCAACTTTTTTGCAAAAGATAAGTTCTGCTCATGAATACTGGCTTTAGATAGCTAAAACACCGAGGTTGTCCCGCACACAACCCCAGCGATAGCAGCGTTCGAATTACCTCTCAAGCACAACTGCGCCTCTGGCGGCAGCCGCTGGCTCCATATGAAACTGAGGTGGCAGTTTCGTGACTATAACAGGAATTGAATGGCTCTGCCTGAACCGAAGTCTTTTATTATTTATTTCATTAGCATCTTCCTGGATTCTTCGGTCACGAAGGACGCTAATTTTGCGCTCAATGACAACGACGGCGACGCTGGGATTCTCAGCGGAATGAAGTCTTTTACGATATAGCGTTCAAACGATTTAGATGTTAAAACGAGTTAGGTGTAGCTTTTGCACGCTGCCAGACATTTTGCCGTTCCTTTCTTCTGTAGGAGAGTGCTGGAAGCTCCAGTGGCAAGTGGGGAGGTGGTCAAGTAAGAAGAAGTTAGCCGAGATTGGGTTTTCGCGGCTCATGACCTCTGAAAAACGCTATTGCTTTTAAAATTATGCCATGTTTGAGTGAAAGGCAGCAAATGACGAATTTTACCACTACCTTGCAGAAACGTAGTGAAAGGATGTCAGAATTCAGTTGTACTGCGTACAAAGTTTCGTGTCAGCCGAGTTTTTACCACTGTTAAAGAGTTTAACCGCTTACCACTGTTTAGGAGATTACGCTTACAGCTTCGGTGGCTTTTGTCCGCCAATGCCCCAGTGCCGTTGCCAATTCCAATCAAGGTACGCGGACACCACATATGTTTTTATTTTCCTGACATGTTTCTATGACATTGTGGCACCTCATTTTCGGTCCTTACTTTACGTACCTTTACTTTAACCGGGCGCGGTATAAGCACAACAAGCAAGAAAAGCAGCTCAACTGAAAAACAATTGCGCAGCTTGCGCTAAGTCGCGCAAGGCTGGGTCAATACCGAGCTGGTGGGCACTTAAGTGGTGCTTGCTTAGCTAGGCTTTTACATTCTTTGCTCCCTTTCTGACCTCTTGTTATATTATACTATACGTGGATATGCTGTCCTTTTGTATCTTTTTTGTGTCTGTTTCTTTCTATCGCTTCTCGGTCTTTCTTCTATTTTACTCTTTCTTCTCTTTCTTTCTATGTATTTTCTCTATCTCCTTGTTTTATGCCTTCCTTTCTCTATCTCTCTCTTTCTCTATAGTATTTTTTCGTCTTCTACATTTTTCTCTATTCCTCTTTCTATCTCTTTCTGTACTCGTTCTCCCCCTCCCGATTTCTCTCCTCCTCAACATAACTTGCTTTTCCCACCCTCTTGCTCTTCTATTCTATACAAGGATATGCTGCGAACTGCTAGTGTGGTGTAGCAGAGTTGTTACGACGCTCGCCATCGTATCATGGGTAAGTAGGTCCGAATCTTGCCTCACCAAGAAATTTTTTACGGACTCAATTTGTTTCGTTCTCACCTATTTTTTTCCCCCCTCTTCCTCTCTTTCTCTCTTTCTGTACTTGCTTTTTCGAGCAGCAACAATGTTATTGCCTCCCACACCAGACAAATTGGCGCACGTGTCCGGAGGATGAAGCACAACAGGATGACGAGAGCGCGTGCTGATCCATGATGATAATTTCGTTTCTACGACACACGGCAAACCTCGAGCATAACAGTTCTGCTGTAACTGCTTTAAAAATTTGCTGGAAGGCCGTCTTGCAGTTTCGTTAAAAAGTCGGCATATTGTGTAGTGGCCGTGGAGACAGGTGAATGTAGGAAGATTGTGCTACCAGTAGCCCCACACGCCGATTACTAGCTGCTTGCTTTGGATACGCGCCGTGACAAGAGCAAGTTGCGCTGGCGTCCGGCCGTACTCAGCGGCTTGGAACTTGGCTGTTTTTTAAATCATCAAGCAGCCGTGCCCACACAAGCGCGTATTTTCTTTCTTTGTTTCATAAGGACCGCCTTTTTCACTTTCTTGAAAGACGATTTGTTCTGCGGCTAAGGACACGCTTCAACTCACCTGCTGCTGCTAGAATGGCGCTGACAGTTGTAGAAACACTGCGTGCCCGACGCACTTGGCTGCAGGACTGACAGCTTTAAAGTGTAGACTTTCCTAGTGTACTTGGACGACGTCTGTGCGTTCGCCTCAAATTTTGACGAAACCACCGCCACCATCAAGCTGCAGTTCGAGCATTCAGGAAATCCGGACGCGCCTTGAAGCCAGCAAAGCGCCGCTTCGCGTACATAGAACCGTGATATTTGGGCTGCATCATTAGGATGTCTGCAGTTCACCCAGGCCCGCAGAAGAGAGCTGCAATCTCTGCTGTCCCGGCACCCACTGACAAGAAGGCTGTACTCCGATTTCTCATAGTACGGCCTTCTGCAAGGTTGTACAAGCACCCTTGCATACCTATTCCCACATAGGGACAGTATGTGCACCGCTGCGGTGCCGGACACAGGCTGGCCCGCGGATGTTGAACAAGACCCAATTTGAACAAGATCGCTAGTCTTGTCCCCCACTCCCCCCTTCCAACTAAGAAAAATGGCCAGCAGGTACAAGGTACCTTGTACCTGCTGGTCATTTTTCTTAGTTGAAAGAAAGCAAACTGGCGATCTTGTTCAAATTGGGTAGAGTGGTACAAACGATGATCAATAGTCTCTACACTTTTTTTCAGTTATTGCACATGAGTGAATGTGCCTTGAGTAGACTCGATGATCAGAACTTTACTAAAAGAAAGATCTTGGACACCGGGTTGCACAGCTCATGGGCCCAGAAAGCCCCCATGAGGCCTCCAGCAGTACTTGAAGCCAACAGCAATTATCGATTGCCAGTGAAGCCCTGCACTGCATATGTGTTGTGAAATGTCTTTCTCTTTCTCTTCTTCTTTCACTTCCTTATTACCCTCCCCATGTGTAGGTAGAAAACCCAATTTATAGTGTAGTTTACCTCCTTATCTTCTCTATATTCATTCGCTCTATTTTTAGATTACGGGTAACTTTGTGCACAAACGGTAGGACCACCGCTCTCTCATCCACCGACTGCTTCGTTTTGAG
>JALIZH010019357.1:0-17500 GCA_030522465.1 Rhipicephalus appendiculatus
CGCGCCAGTACGACAGCGACCATACCGTGTTTCCGCCACCGAACGTCAAGTTATCACCGAACAGGTTGATGATATGCTAAAGCGTGACGTTATTCGACCTTCAGAAGGTCCGTGGGCATCACCTGTGGTTGTGGTTAAAAAGAAGGATGGTTCGACTCGCTTCTGCGTGGATTATCGGCGCTTAAATAAGGTCACTTGGAAAGACGTATACCCTTTGCCCAGGATTGATGACGCCCTTGATTGTTTACAAGGTGCAGAGTTTTTTTCATCGCTAGATTTGCGTTCGGGGTATTGGCAGGTGCCCTTAGCAGATGTCGATCGTCCAAAGACGGCCTTCGTGACACCCGATGGGCTTTATGAATTCAATGTCATGCCCTTCGGCCTCTTCAATGCGCCGGCCACCTTCGAGCGCATGATGGACTCGGTTCTGCGAGGTTAGAAATGGAACACATGTCTCTGCTACCTCGACGATATTGTTGTGTTTGCACCAGATTTCGCAACACACCTTGTGCGCTTGAAACAAGTCCTGACGTGTCTGAAGAATGCTCAGCTCCAACTGAATCTCAAGAAATGCCACTTCGCTGCGCGGAAGCTCACCATTCTCGGTCATGTCGCATCAAAGGACGGCATACTTCCAGACCCGGCTAAACCACGCGCTGTCGCTGACTTCCCCAAACCAACGACTGTAAAGCAGTTACGGAGCTTCGTAGGATTATGCTCCTACTTTCGCCGGTTTGTGCGCAACTTCGCGTCAATAATTGCGCCTTTGACTCAACTTTTAAGCAGCGCCAACGACGTGTCGTCATGGTCTACCGAGTGTGATCACGCATTTTCCACTCTTCGCCGTCTCCTGACATCACCACCTATATTGCGCCACTGCGACCCCACGGCTGCAACCGAGATTCATACGGACGCCAGCGGTGTCGGCCTCGGTGCGGTTCTCGCACAACGAAAGCCTGGGTTCGCCGAGTATGTCGTCGCACACGCCAGCAGAGCGCTCACCAAGGCTGAGTCAAACTACAGCGTTGCCGAAAAAGAATGCTTGGCCATAATTTGGGCGCTTGTCAAGTTCCGCCCATACTTATATGGCCGCACGTTTGCTGTAGTTATCGACCACCATGCGCACTATTTCCTCCCATGCCAAAGTGGGCATGGGAGCAGCCGCCACGGAAACATGGCTAACCCCTTCGTTTTCTACGCTCCGCAGGCGCTTTCCTTAACCTGGTGGCGTCCTGCGTGATCGCGTCGCCGGCCGCCTTTCCGTCCTTGACAGTGTCGCTCCTGAAAAAGCCCGCGCAATGCTTCCCTCTGGAAGATGCGCGCGCATGCACCGATACCATTCCTCGGATCAGCACTCTGCCTGGTATCAAGCTGTCAAGATCAACGCTGGATTCAAGTCCCGCCCCCTATATATATGCCGTGCCGCATCGCTGGACGTTTAGTGGGCATGGGAGCAGCCGCCACGGAAACATGGCTAACCCCTTCGTTTTCTACGCTCCGCAGGTGTGTAACTGCTTTTCCATCTTTGCTAGAAAGTCAGATAACCGATGCTTGATGGTGCTCCCATGCCCACGGGTGCTTTGTGAAACTTTGTGCAGTTGCTTTGATTATTCCGTGTTGCTTCTATGCTGTGGTGATATTGAGTCGAACCCTGGTCCACCCCGCACTCGATCTACTCAAAGAGAAAGTGATTCCGAGCAGGCACAGATAGCGACCATGATGCAGATGCTGAAAAACACAAATGACAGCATCAAAGAACTCTCAAAACAGTTTTCTACTGGTCAAGCAGCCGCTATAGCCGAAATAAAGACAATCAAATCTAATCAGGAAACATTAGAAACTAGGCTTGTTGACATGCTTACCCGTCTTGAAACTCTCCAGCGTAAATCTAACGAATCTAGTTCTCTAAGCGATAACTTCGCCGCTGTGCATGATACTTCAGCACGGTTGACGTCTCAGCAAATTTCGATCCAAAATCGCTTGGACGACTTAGAAGATAGGTCCAGGCGTGACAACCTGATCATACACGGTATTCCCGATGCACGTGAAACTTGGCAACAGACTGAGCAGAAAGCGCTTGATGTGTTATCCTCTGTGCTGAGTAGAAAAGTCTCGGAATCCGAGATTGAACGTGCTCACCGTTTGGGTCGTTTCACAGCGTCAAAGTGTCGCCCTGTCATTATAAAATTTACTTGTTTTTAAACTAGAGGGAACGTGCTAGCATCGCGGTCAAAATTAAAAGAGAAGAATATGTCTGTTGTTGACTTTTCTGCCACCACTCGCATTGCTAAAAGAAAGCTTGCTGAATTCGCCAAAAGCTTGCCTGGTTCACCGAAACTTCCAGCTGCGTTACAACAAGCTCATTGTTAACAATAGGCGCTACAAGTATGACGGTAACAGCATTATAGAGCTAAACCCGTCTACTTCCAGTGAACCATCCTGTAACACTTCCACATTCCGCAACTCATTCAAGTGACGAAACACTAACATAGGTAAACGCGAGGGGATGTGGTGGTCTGTTAGCACCTTCTAGTGTGTCTATACTTCTGGCAAATGTCAGAAGCGTGGTTAACAGGCGTGATTCACTTGATTCTGTAATTGATACGTGCAATTCAGCCGTAATTGCACTAACCGAAACATGGCTTCACCCAGGCATTGCTGACAACGAAATATTCCAGGACGCGCGCAGCTTTTCCATTTATCGCTGTGATCGTGAATCACGTGTTGGAGGTGGTGCCATGTTGGCTATCTCACGAAATATTCCGTCTTATCATCTCCCAGTTAAGACGGTCCTTGACGTTATATGGGCGCATGCTTATATCTGCCACAAAAGCTTTGTATTCGGGGTGTGCTATCGTCCACCCAATAACTCGGCAAGCTTTGTTGCCGATTTACATGATGCCATCGATGCCATCACTTCACGTCATCCTAACGCTTTCATTTTTCTGCTGGGAGACTTCAACTTTCCCAACATTTCCTGGTCTTCTGACCCTCCGGTACCGAAACCATTTTCTTCGGAAAGTTTCAGTTTCATCAACCTCTGCTCAGTATTTTCTCTTCATCAAATTGTTTCGCAGCCTACTAGGTTAGCGAACAATGCTGGAAACACACTTGACCTTGTGCTAACGAACTGTCCGGATATGGTCTCGGATTTATCGTACCTGCCTGGTCTGAGCGACTATTTAGCCCTCTCATTTGAATTAAAATATTGCCAGCCTCCAAAGCGCAAAGTCAAAAAGAGCCTCCGTTATTATAGCAAAGCCAACTTTGAGGCTATTAATGATGAGCTGTCTAGTTTTTTAGATGTTTTCTTAGAAGGTTTTGAAAGTCGGACAACAGAATCGAAGTGGAATATGTTTGCATCGAAAGTTCATGAATTAATTGACAGACTCGTTCCCTTGCGCACTATTTCCTCCCATGCCAAAGCACCTTGGTATACCTCGCACATAAAACGACTGTGTAACAGAAAAAAAACGATTCTTCCGATCGGCAAAGCACTCTCCCTCTGAAAAGCGATGGGACGCATACAAGAAGGCAAACAATGCTTACGTTTCTGCACTAAAGACAGCCCGCAATAATTTTCTACTAGTCACCTTGCCTACTATGCTCAATAACGACCCAAAAAAGTTCTCGCGGACCATCAACCCCGATCGAGATAGCGAAATTGTTTTATTAGATCCTTCTGGGGAAACTATTCCGGTCGCCGACTGTCCTAAAGTTTTAAATGAAGTATTTTGTCGTAACTTTGTTATGTCATCATGTGCGGCATTTCCCGACTTGCAGTGTTTTAATTCTTCAACAATGGATCCAGTCATCATTGAACCCCTTGGTGTAGAAAAAATTATCGAGTCTCTTAAAGTGTCTTCAAGCCCAGGAATAGATCTCATGAGTGTTAAATTTTTAAAAACACAGCATATCCACGGAGTGAATGATGATGAGTGGGCGAAGCTGCGGAGGCTCATCGGTAAACCGTGAATCTTCCGTGAATTCTGCCCGGTACATCATCACCAATGTGAGATCGGGTGCGTTTATACTAAAGGGTCGATGAGAGTTATGGTGACTGAAGCAATCATGGTTACACCGTGAAATCTTCAGTGGTTTCGCCCAGCAGTAATCAAAGCGTTAGTCTGTGTGAAATTTTATTCAAACTTGAACGACCGGTCGTCGGCCATGGTCCGCCAAGCAGCATGATCCGGCAAGCGCACTCGTACGGCGGTCCGCACAATCGGAGAGCAGCTGCACCGCCAACGCCATCTAGCGTACCTTCACCCAACCGCCATATTGTACGCATGTCTATAGGACAGCGCCCACTCGGAAACGAGACGAGAACTGGAGATGAGGACACCATATCCTCGGAGTGAATGATGATGAGCGGGCGAAGCTTCGGAGGTGCGTCGGTAAACCGGTAATCTTCCGCGAATTCTGCGCAGTACATCATCAACGACGTGAGATCGGGCGCATTTATACTAAAGGGTCGATGGGAGTCATGGCGACTCGCAGCTCACTTTAATTTTACATGTAAGTTGTGAATTTTTTTTATTGTTTAATCACGCGCAGGAGACATATCACACCGGCACTACCTTGGAGGTCGAAATCCTGTACCTACTGGCTACTCAGAGTGCATGGACAACCGAGGACCGCCGAGGTAATGCCATAAGGAGCTTCGCCCCTACATATATTCATCATATACAAGTACTAAACTAGAGCTGGCTACATACAACCGGGGATGCACGACCCACGGCTTAAGGAGCTTCGCCCCTAAAAGTACCAAGGTATATTTTAGTCTTATTCTATCGAAGATATTCCAACAGTCCGTTGATGAATCCACTCTACCTCCTGAGTGGAAAATAGGAAAGGTGGTTCCTGTGCATAAATCTGGAAGTAAAAACTCTCCCTTCAACTACCGACCAATTTCACTAACCAGTATTCCCTGTAAAATCCTTGAACATGTGCTTTACACTAACATTGTAAAGTTCCTAGATGCGAACTCCTTTTTTTCAAGTGCTCAACATGGCTTCCGCAAATCCCTGTCTTGTGAAACACAGCTGGCTTTATTCACTCATAAACTTCACTCCAGCCTTGATCGTCGTTCCACTGCTGACTGTATTTTTCTCGACCTTTCAAAAGCGTTTGAAAAAAGTTTGCCACAATTTACTTCTCATGAAATTAAGCAAACTAAACATCGATAACAAGCTACTTTCTTGGATTGAATATTTTCTAACCGGTCGCTCACAGTATGTGTCTGCTAACACTTTTAATTCCCAATTGAGTCCCGTCCATTCTGGCGTACCCCAAGGTTCTGTACTTGGCCCCCCTCCTTTTCCTCATTTACATTAATTACTTGCCTAAATGTGTTACATCTAACATTCATTTATTTGCCGACGATTGTGTGTTATATCGCGAAATTACTGACCCTAACGACGTAACAATTCTTCAGAATGACCTCAACTCTGTATCTAACTAGGTGTAAAGCCTGGCTAATGGAAGTAAACACTACCAAATGTAAAGTATTACGCGTTTCCCGCACATCTTCTTGCTCCACTACTTACTTGCTTGACAACTCAGCTCTTGAACCCGTAACATCATATCGCTACCTAGGTGTTCACATAACTAACACTCTTACC
Organism: Rhipicephalus appendiculatus; assembly: GCA_030522465.1. Lineage (NCBI taxonomy): Eukaryota > Metazoa > Arthropoda > Arachnida > Ixodida > Ixodidae > Rhipicephalus > Rhipicephalus appendiculatus. The sequence continues at coordinate 5,625 of JALIZH010019357.1, forward strand.
TGGTCTGTTCACATTAACAAAATAATTAGCAATGCTAACCGTTCTTTAGGTTATCTCCGACGCAACTTTTCTTCTGCCCCTGTCCCCTTAAAACTCCTCCTTCACAAAACTTTAATACGAAGTAAACTAGAATATGCCGCGTCCATTTGGGACCCATCCACTATTGTACTAACCTCTGCTCTTCAGTTAGTCCAAAATAATTCTGTCCGCTTAATCTTAGGAAACTACAGTCGTATCGCAAGTATTACTTCAATAAAAGACTCTTTAGACCTTCCGTCACTCGCCTCCCGCCGTAAATTCTCCCGCATATGTCTTTTTCACAAAATATACTACAATCCCACCCTGCATACCAACCTCATTATTCCTGCATCATACATCTCCACTCGTTCTGATCATCCCCAAAAGGTGGGAATCATGCGATGCTTAACGAACACATGTTATCAGTCATTTATTCCCCGAACCTCACAAGACTGGCAACAGTCTGCCAGGATCAATCACGTTCATTGTTCATCATTCTCATTTTCATAACGTTTTAAACTCAAGTGTACTGTAACGCAACTAACCAATTATGTGATTTCTTTTGTGTTTTGGCAAACTGTCTGATTCTTGTTTGTTTACTCAAAACTTGTAATGTTACTTTAATTATGTAATTATGCTAATTCCACAAACTGTCTGATTCTTGTTTCTTTAGTTATGACGTGTACTGTTATTTTTTTTAGCTAACATTGTACTTTCAGAACAATGTTTGTATTGTATTTTTTTAAATGTACCACTCCCCTCTATAATGCCTCTGGCCCTGAGGGTATTTCCAATAAATAAATAAATAAATAAACTATGTTGGCTGTCTTCGCTGAAGGATCCATCAGGTCGCCTTGCCCGTTGGGCTCTCCGACTTCAAGAGTATGACATCCGCGTCGTATACCGTTCTGGCCGCCAGCACGCCGATGCTGATGCACTCTCGCGATCACCACTCTCCACTGAGACTGCATCAATATCATCTATAGAACACACGCTGTCAGCTCTTGACGTCGACACCGTCTTCTCTGCACAGCGCAACGATCCATGGATAGCTTCGCTTCTGGACGTTTTATCTGAGGCACCTACACTTCCGACCACTCGAGCGTTACGACGCCAGGCTTCGCACTTCAGCATTCGCGATGGCCTCTTGTACCGGCGCAACTACTCACCAGACGGCAGGAAGTGGCTTCTCGTTATTCCCCGAATGTTGCGCTCTACAATCTGTGCGTCCTTTCACTCCAACCCGCAATGTGCTCACGCCGGTGTCTTCAAGACGTATGACCGCTTACGGAAAAGGTATTACTGGCGCGGAATGTTTACCTTCGGTTCATTCGCGGCTGCCACGAGAAACAACCACCGCATCCGGCAACAGCTTCACTACAGCCGCTTCCGTGCCCCGACCGCCCATTCGACCGCGTCGGAATCGACCTTTATGGACCATTGCCTTTGACCACGGCAGGTAACCGGTGGGCTATCATTGCTGTGGATCACCTTACACGGTACGCCGAAACCGCTGCTCTTCCTACGGCGACCGCTCAGGACGTCGCATCTTTCATCCTGCATCGTTTTGTGCTACGTCATGGCCCTCCTCGCGAACTCCTCAATGACCGGGGCCGTGTATTTTTATCCGACGTAATTCAAGCACTTCTCCACCGGTGCCATATTATACACCGGACGAGTACTGCCTACCACCCTCAGACGAACGGTCTCATCGAGCGGTTTAATCGGACCATCGGTGACATGCTCGCGACACATGTTGCATCTGACCAAACAAACTGGGACCTGGTTCTTCCGTTTGCGACCTACGCATATAACACTGCTACCCAAGTCACCACTGGCTTTTATCCCCATTCTTCCTTCTGTACGGTCGCCAGCCGTCGCACACTATCGACACTTTGCTGCCATACGCACCCGATGCATCTGAGTGCACCACCGCGTCGCAAGCCGCCCGTCACGCTGAAGAATGCCGCCAACTAGCGAAGCAGTTTACTACGGCCGACCAACAGCGTCAGAAAGAGGCCCGCGACGATGACCACCCCCCCTGCCGCAGAGTTCACACCTGGACCTCTTGTATGGCTGCATGTACCATCCTGCGCACCTGATTTGTCTACCAAACTGCTGTCTAATTACCATGGTCCCTACCGCGTGGTCGAGCCCACATCACCCGTCAATTACGCCATTGAACCGCTTGCGCCGCTCGATGACCGTCGTCGGCGTGGACAAGATGTCGTTCACGTAGACCGCTTGAAGCCGTACTTCGACCCGATTGTTCCCACCTGTTAGATCGCCAGGATGACTTCATCTTTCTCGACGGGGGCAATTATAGTGAAGGAATGAAGAGGACGACAACGCACAACCATCATCACGAAAGAAAGGCACCACGAGATCGGCGCTCGAGCTCCACCATCTTCTTCGCCTTGTGTCTATTTTCCAATCGACCAGCTGTGCGTTAGGCTGGCCCATATAAACCTCCTTACATTAGTATCTTTTCTTGAATCAAATTCATTTTTTTCGCCTTGGCAACACGGTTTCAGGAAGCACTTCTCTTGTGAAACGCAGTTACTGTCTTTTACTAACGATCTTTTCCGTGCTTTCGACAATAATTTCATTACCGACTGCATATTTTTAGATTACGCTAAAGCCTTTGACACTGTTCCGCATGCTCTCCTTCTTCTTAAAATGAGCAAGCTCAGTATAGATCCGAACATCCTAGACTGGATTCAATGTTTTCTAACTAACCGTCTGCAGTACGTTCACGCTAATAATTATAACTTTCCTACCGTTGCTGTTAGATCAGGAGTACCCCAAGGTTCGGTTTTAGGTCCATTACTTTTTCTTATTTATATTAATGATTTACCTGGCCGGAATTAATTCAACCATTAGGCTTTTCGCTGATGATTGCATGCTGTATCGTGTCATTCATGACCCACATGACGTTTCTACTTTGCAGACCGACATTGACGCTGTTTCTTTCTGGTGCGACAAGCGGCTCATGAATCTAAACATTAGTAAGTGTAAAGTTATGAGAATAACGCATCACAATAAAGTTAATGACAACTTTTCCATATACCCTTAAAAACTCCACTTTAAACACCGTTACTAGTTACCGTTATCTTCGCGTGCATATTATCACAAGACTTCAGATGTGCTGGGGTCTTTTAATGAACCACCGAGTAGCCGGCTCTTCAAAAAACGCGTCCGTCGCGGCTGGCTCTCGAGCGGAGAAAAAGAACGCACTCGATTAACCCACAACCTTTCTTGGAATATGCGCGTTGAACATGTAATTAATAACGCCAATCGCATGATTGGATTTCTGCGCCGTAATTTTTCATCAGTTCCTCCAGATTTAAAACTTAAATTGTACACAACACTCGTTAGATCCAAATTGGAATACGCTTGTGCTATTTGGGATTCCGTTTAGCTCCGTATTAACTACAGCCCTTGAGTCTGTTCAAAACCGTGCAGCTCGTCGCTTCGTCCTTTCTAATTACTCCCGCTACGCCAGTGTTTCTTCAAGTGAAAGGCTACTTTAGGTCTGCCAACACTTAAGTCACGCCGTAAGTACTTCCGCTTAAATCTATTTCACAAAATCTGTTACACGAATCCAACACTCAAAAATGATCTTTTCCTTCCCCCCAGATTATGTATCACCACGGCTCGACCATCATCTTAAAGTTAAACTTCCCTCATGCCGCACTAACGCTTGTCATGCCTCTTTTTTGCCGCAAACAAGCAGTGACTGGAACCACCTTTCCTGCCTCCGTTGCTGCAATTGAAGAATCCGCCGCCTTCAAAGTTGCAGTTATTGATGTACTGTTGTTAGACCACTCCTCTCTGCAATGCCCTCGGGCACTGAGAGTATGAAAATAAATAAAATAAATAAATAAGAACGATCCCCAGTGCTTCGCCCACTTCGTGGAGATGCGTAGATTTTTTAGGGGCCGAAGCTCCTTAAGGCGTAGGCTTGTCCGGCGCCGTAAGTCGTAGCCAACGTCATAACGATGACGATGACGCTGATGACCATGAAGAATAAGCGCGTTCCAGACCACCTCTAGTTCCCCATCGTGTGCACCGAGGAAGCAGAGCGTCCCGCGGGCGGTGTGGCCATCTATGTCAAGCAGAACACTGTAGTACAATAAGGCCGTCCACCTCCACTACAGTCACTAGAGTCATGGCCGAGAGCATAGAGGGGCAGCTTACCAATGGCTAGGCAGGTGGTGTCTGTCGCCCAGGTTGACTCCATTCCTTGATCTTGCTTGGATGTGCTTGCGGGTTGCTTAGTCCATCCCTCCTTCCCGCGTCCCACAACCCCACAGCGCTTACGCGTCCCCCTCCCCCCTCTCTCTCCTCTCCAACGCTCACCCTCTTTCTCTCCTCTAGGAATCCTCCACTGTACGGAGCGGGGCCCGCGTCCTACACCCCTCCAGAGCATACTCGTCTTCTCCAACACTCACCCCATTTCTATCCTCTAGCAATCCTCTACTGTACGGAGCGGCGCCCGCGTCTCCTCTCCAACGCTCACCCCCTTTCCTCCTCTAGCAATCCTCTACTGTACGGAGCGGCGCGCGCGTCCCCTCTCTCTCCTCTCCTACGCTCATCTCCTTTCTCTCCTCTAGGAATCCTCTACGGAGCCATATAAGAACCCCTATCCCTCCACTTCACCGACCATAAAGCCCTTATAATGAAGGGGGGACCGGAAGCCACGTCTAGCTACCATTTACGAATAAATAAGATTTCTTGTATATATACACACAGTGTTTGTCACGTCTTTGATGATGTATGGACGAAAATTCACGGAAGGTTCACGGTCTTTACCGATGAACCTCCGGAGCTTCGCCCACTCATCATCATTCACTCCATGGATATGCTGTGATTTTTAGGGGCGAAGCTCCTTATGCCGTGGGTCGTGCGTCCTCGATGTATGTAGTTGTAGGTAGCCACCTCTCGTTTAGTTCTTGGAATGTCCGCTAGATGGCGGTACTTGTATATGATGAATATATGATGAAAAGCTGCGGCGCTCGCACCATTCAGATGTATGGGCGCTGCTGCTTCTCACAATGTTCACTAGATGGCGCTGCGCTGTGACAGTACGTGAATTGATCACTAGATGGCGCTGCGGCGCTCGCTCCATTCCGATGCGTAGGAGACGGCTCCGCTGCGTGCTCTAGTGTGATAGGAGACCACTGGGTGGCGCGGCGCTCTTGGAGCGCTTCCTCTTTCGCTCGGCAGTCAGCGCGCAATTAGCGACGAAGAAGGTGAGCGACGAAGAAGGCACGGAGGCGCCGGAAACGGAGCCCGACGTTCGAGCCCACGAAGCAGAAGGTGCACGGCGACGCCGAGAAGCGGATCCAGAAACTGTGAGAGCCCGAGAAGCGGCGAGGAAACGCGCGTACAGGCGGGCAGATCCCGAGGCTGCGCGAGTGCGGGAAGCTGCTGCCAAGCGCACACACTGGTTCTCACGTCTTTCATGATTATGTAATGGGCGAATTTTCACGGAAGAGTCATGAACCTCCGGAGCTTCGCCCTACTCATCATCATTCACCCCGTGGATATGCTGTGATTTTTTTTTGGTACTATATGGCGCATGGCTGCTTCACGCACGCGCAAGGTGGTTGCCGGCGGGTAACAATTTGCGTTTCAGGCAGGGTATGATCAGTTGTAAGTTCCATTTCGTTCCGTCCTGTTCTTTCTCAGCAAATCGTGTGTCCCGCTAGTTTTTATTCAATTCTTTGTTTATCTTCGGTGTCCTCTTTCTTTCTTCCTCTCTTTCTTTCTTTTTGTCTTTTTCAGTTTTTCGCCTCTTTTTTTTGTTTGTCTCTAAATTATTTCTTCCTCTCTCTTCATTTCTTTTTAGCAAGGTCGACAACTGGGCTACTTGGTATGGTGAAGGTGAAATAAACTTTATTTGGCCCTGGAGAACCCCGATCAGACACCCCCCCCCCCTCCCAAGGGGGGTCCGCCGCAGTTGCTGTCCGCGCCCACGCCGGCACTGGAAGACCATGGCCCTCCGCCCGTTCGCAGGCCTCCTAGACTACCGAGAGCTGGACTGAGAGATGGTTCCATATTATTTAATGCAGCGTAACCGACTGGACAAGATGAGGACAAGAAGTGGACACAACAAACAATTTTCTTTCGCTTTCTTGCTGTTTCTATTTTCTTCATATTTTCTTCCTTTCTCTCTCTACATATTTCTATTTCTCGCTTGCTTCCTCTCTTTTTCTATTTTTACCCGTTGTTTTGCCTGGGTGACGTCAAGTGCACTAGTTGTTTTTTTTTTGGCTGCTGATGATAAGTGATCATCATAAAGGCGCTCGAAGAACACGAAGAAGAAGGCTTCTCCTTGGAGCGAGCGCACGCTCATTATGCTACACGTGGAGCGTTACACCAAGCGACGACGACAGCATTTGGACAACCCGGCGCCCAGAAGTGTTCCGTACATGACAGCGAAAGAAGATTTAGAAATAAGAAATGTACTTTGCAATCGGTGCTGCTCTTACGAACCTTGCGGACGCCTGCTTGGTTCAGTGGATATGCGCAACACCTCCGTAATAATAATAATCATAAATTATTGGTCATATGATCGTCAGTCACATCGGTCACACACCCATCGTATATAGAATACTAGTAGTGTCAGCAGTGGGAATATGCTGCAAAGACTGAATACACCAATCTTATTTTTTTTCTTGCTCTGCCGAGATAAATGCGGAAGTCATAATCGCTTGATTTCAATAACCAATATGGTCGCGTTTGCTGTACTTGAAATTTGAGCGCGTTATTGATATCTTCGTTTCTTAACGTCCTAAATTACTTCCAAGCAGTTGTTGTGACTACACTAATGTTAAGCTATTTTTCGCAGGGACACACATAAACCTCGTCGAGTTAAGGCAGAGTCTCCTTTGATGCCTCGGAATCGAGCCATTCTCGATCAGGGATGCATCTCAGGAAGCCCGCTTCCTGCAAGAAACAGCAAAAGCTGGAATATTCAGAGCTCTTTAAACTTATGAACAAAACATCTTGCCAAACACAAGTCTTGCCATCGAGTGTTCCGCGCGAACTGATCACAAAAATTTTCAGTTGGAGGAATTGCTGCACCACAAATGGAGACGATTAGCCCTGGAACCAGGTTATTCAAATATTTTACATAAACATTTTAACGCCGCATTGTATCCTGCTAAATTCTCACGCGTTTCTCCATGAGATGTGGTATTTATGAATTGAACGGACGTCGACCTGGAACAACAGAACGATGAAAGACAAATCGGAACGTGTTCACAGGTTTAGGAGCTGTCCTGAAAGTCTGGTAACAACAAGTAGCCACGTTTAGAATATTGCGATAGCAGCGTGTTTCATTCAATAGCGCATCGCACCATATACTACAACCATATACTACAACCATATACTACAACCTTTACATATCACACAGCCCTGTACGCACTATAGAAGCCGCAACCTTGTCTCTGGCGATTGCGCTTCTTGAGCTAGCCAAGAGGAGCGGACGCTACAAGTCAAGTGCGTCAATTTTCTGAGCTCGTCCCTAAAAGAGTGGCCTATCGTTTACCCTTCTCCTTAATTTCCCGCTCTAATATGCCAGAATGGCTCTCAGCGCCGGTACCCATGGCGATTGCGGTGCATATGGAATATTGTGTGCATTTGTTATGAGCTTCTTCTCATCTGTACATTATCAGAATCATCATCATCCATTTGTCTCTGTGTCCTCATCGTCACCGAGTGTCATCACGATCATCATCGTGTGTGTGCGCGCTGTGCCTCAGGCTGGCCTGTTCGCTGCCGAGACCTCGGGCAGAATAAGCGCTGCTCGGCACGGATCTTGCGAACAGCGGGTCGGCCAAATACTTCTGCAAAACGCGTCTTAAAGGACGACCAAGTGGGAATGTCAGCTTGATGATTGTGAAACCACAACTGTGCCACACCCGCGAGGTAGAAGTGAAGGTAGCCGAGTTTGTCGGGGTGTCATCCCACTTATTGTGGGCGCTTACGATTTTATATTGGGTCAGCCAGTCTTCGGCGTCTTGGTCGTCGGTGGCGTTGAAAATCACCGGATCTCGCTGTCGTGGCATGCCGGAACAGGTGACAGATGAGGTTAGGGCAGCCGGTGGCTGGGCCATGTCGTCAGGCATTGGCGAGGCAAGGGGGTTGGGGTAGAGTCCGGGAGCGGAGTTCCAGGGTGAAGGAAACCAGCACACTCCACCAATTGATATAATTCGTTTAGTAGCCGAGGTTAGGCAACCGTTTTAATCACGACCAGCGAAGAGACAGCAGTCAGTGGCCTCAGCTGAACCAGCACGAGCATCAACCACACCAAGCATCTTGTTCGTCGTTCCAAGCCAGTGACCGTATTTGTCACTAAATAACATTTAGTCCTCACATTTACACCTTACCGGGCAACCGATAGTCCCCACAGTTGCACCTCGCCGGACGAACGGTCGGTCCATTCAAATAATTCACTCGGATGAACTTTTTATCCCCAGTTCAAATGATTCGTTAATCCCCAGGATGATTTTCGACAGTTACTCTCCGCAATGGCTTAATACTTTTTTTTGCGTGTTGTTCTCCGCAGTGAGCAACAAATGGCGCGGAAAAGAACACGCGAAAAAATATTTAGTCATGCGTGTTTCACTGCTTTCGCAGTCAATGCAACAACGAAAGACAAAAGGGAGACAATCAACTGTTGTATTTTTCTAGATACATGTAAGGTTTCTGCATTCTTTCTGTGAATTCACTGTGAAATGTCAAACACAGGTCCAGCCGCGTTGCCATATCTCGTACAGCCTCTTTGTGAAGCTGCTCCAACGGAAGCGATAGACAACTGGCACTGCACGCACCAGCGCACACAGCACGTTGTGGAAAACCGCTGCACAAAAAGATGGCAAATAGTTAGTCACACGTGAGAGAGAGTACGAAGATGCACGCACATGGGAAATACGTACAAGGTGAAATAAAAACAGACGTCTAAAATTTGGCATGCAAATAATTTCACCGTGATGTCATACATCACCAAAGACGCATTTCGAGCCACATAGCGCGACAGCCGCAGCCATCACGCCGAGGCGCCGCGAACCGCCTGGCCGCCAACGAGTCGGCGAGTTCTCTGCGAGCGACGTCGTATTGCTCCAGCAAGCGAACGCGGGGCCGAACGCGGAGCTTCTGCCGCCAGCGAACCTCGAACAGAAGAGCGAGCGAACGCAGGGCCGCCGCCGAGCTGCTCACGAGCAGCGAGCGGCAGAGTACAGCGAGTGAACGCGGGGCCGCCGCCACGAAGGGCGCAAAGCTGCGTCCGAGCGAGCGCCGAGGAAGACGACCGTAATGGCGATAAATTTCCACTTAGTTCCTCGAGCGAGCGGCAGAGTACAGCGAGCGAATGCGAGGCCGCCGCCAGGACCGCCGCCACAACGGCGCCGAGGCTGAGTTACTTGCGACCGATTCACAGGGAAGCCAACGGTAATGGCGGCCAATTTCGACAGAGTTCCGAAGCACAGCTGAAGTCCCCACCAGCTGCCGGTGCACTTCAAGCGCGCGACATACAACCAAGCTGGTTGCCGGCAACCGCAAATGCGCTTTGGACGAGTCGCACCGAGGCGGCGAGGCCTCTGCCCAATATCGCGCGCCCGCAGCTCATCACCGCGGCGAGCACTCGATGAGCGAGCGTCCGGGCGGCCGACGGCAATGGCGGCCGATTTCCAGGCAATCACAAAGCGCACGCGAGCTCACACCCAAGCCGACCTTCCTGGGGCATTTAGTGCGCGCGATATACAACACAATCGAGCCCGTTGCCAAAAAGCGCGATGTGTTTCGCGCACGCGACAGGTACGGCAGAATAAAGTATGATCACTTACTTGTGAAAGAATCCAGCGCCGATTTCTTACCAGAGTCAGATTGAAATCATGGATCCGATAGGCCTACTGTATTCTCGGCCGCCATTCCCAGCCGGTGGCGACGAAGTGCCTTGACTACGCCAGAGATATACAGCACGGCGTCGACGGCGTCACGGCGTGTCGAGACCAGCTCCTGACTTCATAGGTGCGGCGAAACGTAAAAGCAGCACCATGCACACGCTCATCCACGCATACGTGCATATCTTCTAAAGCACCGCGGCGTAGTTATCGTAGTTCCTAGATCGTCGAACTCTCCAAAGCGCGGTCCAACGCGCCACCACCGCCACCACGAAAACAAGCGGGAACATTGACCCACGAGCGAGGAGGACGGTTAGTTTCCCTTGACAACAGTTTGCACACGTGACGTATCTCTGCACACGGCCTGTACTTCCCGCGCGGTTCATCCCTTTGGAGACTAACTGGTTTGCACACGGCACGCATCCCTCTGTGGTTACTCCTCAACGGTCTATCCGTTCATCGCGCGCGCCTATTGGGCTCCGTTACTCCTCTTTCGGGTAATTTTGCCTTAGAGTGTAGTGAAGCAAATATCATCGGATCCAATCTTGCGAATACCGGACTTTTCACTACCTTTCATACAGAACACGGACGCATCACACTATGCAACGGCTGCAGTTCTTTATCAGAAACCCTCAAAGCAGGCTGATCAGACAAAGCATTACGTTGTGGGGTACTACAGCTATACACTAAAACCAGCTGAAATCAATTACTCCACCACGGAAAAGGAGGCACTGAGATCGGGCTAGTTGGTATTAGGCGCTTTTAGCTGGCCGTATTTCGCCTCCCGCTCCGCTCAGCCAGCCGGTGGTGGGGCCACTGCGCATGCGCCAGACGGTCAGCGCTGAGCGTGTGACCGGACCGTCACCGCCGGTGGCCTGGAGCGAGCGAGAGGTCACGTGACACGAGGAGAAACAACCAAAATGGCAGCCTCTTGTGCCGCGAGTCTGCGTTGCTCGGAAAACGGAGCGGTTGTTCGGCCAACACGCAAGCCCCGACGGCACTTCAGGATACACGAGGATTTGTGCCTTCTCAGAGAAGCCGTCGCAGCCAATCCTTTTGAAAATCCGCGCATGTGGGGTGACGTTTTACGAAACGTCATTGCAGCGATACATCGGCAGCTGACACTTCGGGCAATAAAGGAGCGTCTCGAGCAGCTTCTTTGGTACTTCCGACAACAGGATTCCGCAAACCTTCGCAAGTAAGTGATTTCATGTGCAATAGCCACAATTTCGTTTTTAACAGCAGCCACTATCCCACCTATTCAGAAAAGCTCCTTAACTTGACTTTCCACAAGGCAACGCGCTGAACGCGCTGCCTCAAGGCCGTGCGTTTGAAACGCATTTGTGCTGCCTCGAAGGCGCTGGCTGCTCAAGTTCAAGCGTTTGTGAATAGGTGGGAGAGTGGCTGCGGTTAAAAACGAAATTGTGGCTATTGCACATGAAATCACTTACGTGCGAAGGTTTGCGGAGTCCTGTGACAAAAACAAATTAAGAAAAGGCTCACGCGTTGAGCATTCGCAAGCATAACGCCAAAATAAATAAATTCATGCTGCTTTGAAACATAATTTCCTTTCTTGCTGTAAGATAAGCTCAACTTTTTCATTTTCCTTTTCAACATACTTATGACTTTCATGCACTGATGGCGTCGCGCTTGACTTGAGCGAAAGACGCTTGGCTGAAACCATAGAGTTTCCTAAAATTAACTAGAGGGGACTCTGGCGCTGCGATCGTTCAGCCACCATGGGAATGATGGGTAGTACACGGATTTACCTAGTCTTCGTGCTTCCGGCTTCGAACGCACTTGTGGCTTTGTTTATTGTTGCGTTTTCGTTCTGTTTCAGATGAAAGAATGTACCGTTGTGGACTTCGTGAGCGTATTAGAATTCGTGAGCCTAAAGAGGTCAAGGTGGTGAGGCGTATCTGCTAAACCTTTGCAGAACTTCATATT
>JALIZH010019357.1:22500-36506 GCA_030522465.1 Rhipicephalus appendiculatus
CTGAACAAGGCTTTATTTCTTGCTGAGAAACATTCATTGACTTTTTTATCCTTATACTGCTAATTTCATGAAAAGTAAGAATTACTACTATTGAGAAGCGCCTATTTTCATCTTCCCTACATGTAATGTAAAGTAACGTCACATGAAAGCTGCTCTCCTGAGAAGCTTGATGGGTCTGATTTGAAAACCCACTGTCGTGTCTGCAGGAAGTGCAAAGTTATATTGGTCCAGCGGTAGCCGGAAAATTCGTTAGGCGAGGGTTGCACGGGTGTTCTGTAAACACACCACCCAGCCAATTTCCTTCGTGGCTCTGCGCCGTCACTGTTGCCTCAGTGTTTGGTCGTCACAAGTGACATAGCGCGTACTTGCATATATTCGAACACTCATGTGTCTATATTTTGCCATCTTATTGGAAGATATGACCAGAATGTGTTCTAGTTGGTGGGTTGTTGACACTTTCGGTAAGGTAGAACAAAAACGATTGTTCTCTATCGATTGGACTAATTGGCTTAGCAGATGATATTTCGTTTCTCATTTAGTAAGGATATTTCTTTCCTCATTTGGGCAGCATCCGTCAACACCGAATTGTCCAGAATTATTAGGATTAGAGAAGTGTTCGTAATATCTTGAAGTGCTTATAAATGTGTTAGCGTGTTTATTTATTTATTTATTTCAGAAGTACTGCCAGCCTCTCACATGAGGCCTTTGGCAGGGGTGGGTGATACATAAAAGGAAACATGAAATTACAACAAAAAAGAAAACATGATTCAAAGCTACATCATCGGGAACTAGTGCATCAGAATGAAACGCCAGTGCTTCCACAATTATAGAGATATGTGCGTACACGCGCAGGAAAAAAGTTTAAAAAGAAAGCAACACAAAAACAATGACAAAAAACATCTGGTCATACAAAACCAAAGAGGCAACCATCATATAACGGGGGAAAATCAGCAACGTTTCAGAATACAACGCATTGATGACAAGCATACTAAGATAATATTATAAGTCTATTGCCACGCGCGTTTCTTTCACTGTATTCGGTTTCCGCCCACAAAGACTATCAGCAGTACTCGGCGCAGACCGCGCCTTATTGTTCCAGAAGCTTCTCGCTTGTAGTAGATCGTTCTGTTAAGATTGCACGCAGGACGCTTACACTCAAGATTATTCCAGAGCTTGCGCGACGACTGGTGATAAGGCTAGAATGTTCGACGCGTGCATTATAAAAGCCGGCGCGTTCCAACGAGGTTCAGTTGATCAACGGCCGACGCTCTGTTCGCCGCTATCAGTGCCAGCGTGTATTGCTGTAATCTGACTTTCCGTTTACCGGCCACAAGTTCGGCCTAATAAACAGTTTCATCTTGACTGCTGCTTGGTTCAACGTCACGACCACGTGACAATATGAAAAAGTGTTAGAGAGTGAAACATAAATTGAAGACTGTTCCGGATGCGTGGCGGAATAATAGACGGCCAAGCGAAAAGAAAGATGAAAGTCATGTGGCTTGCTGGTGTTTTAAGTTGGCCATGAACGATTGTACGGTATCGCAGTTTATCAGATCCGCAGACAGAGCATTCCAATTAGTGACAGTGCGCGGAAAAAATGAGTTTTTAAAGGCTTTTGTTATACAGGAATACTTCTTTACAGGAATACGCATCCTTGTTTATGCGCAGCTTGTCGTGGTACAGTAGAAACATATACTTCAATCGATCGTGTTGCCGTCTTGCCTGCAATGTATCCAGGTCAGCTTTTTTTTAACAGTTCACTGGGTGACGTAATATAACTGCAGCGATTGTAAACAAACCGGATTGCTTTTCTTTGAATCATTTCAAGTGTTTTAATATTTACTTGGCTCTGAGGATCCCAAACCACAGATGAGTACTCGAGGATCGGACGGATAAAAGTTTTATACGCAATTAATTTCAATTTTGGGGTAGATTTGCGCAAAGAACGCCTCAGAAATCCTAATTTCTGTAAAGCTTTCTTTTCTATGTAGACAACATGCTCATTCCACTTAAAATCTGCACTTAATACAACCCTCAAATATTTATAAGTGTTAACGAATGATAGTTTTTGACCATTGATGTAATATGAGTGTTGCAAAGGAAGCCGCTTGCGTGTTACGGTCAAGCTACAGTTTTCTTTTCAATAACCTTCATTTGCCACACTGCACACCAAGAAGATATTTCTCTTAACGCTGCGTTTAAAAGAACTTGGTCATCTGTACTACGTATTTAAGAATGCAGTCATCGGCAAATAACTTAATAGTAACCGGAATGTCATGGGCAATATCGTCTATAAATATTAAAAAAAATAGTGGCCCAAGCACTGAACCCTGAGGGATTCCCGATTTCACCGGTCGTGAATCGGAGTGGACGTTGTCGATAGAAACTATTTGATTTCGACAAAAAAGGTAGGCCTCAATCCATGAAATTAAAGAATGGTTTTTCAGTATAGGTTTAAGTTTCGCGAGAAGTTTTGGATGCGACACGCGATCAAATGCCTTTTCGAAGTCTAGGAAAATCATGTCAATCTGGCCTGAACTGTTAGAATATTGTGTTTTGGTAACAAATTTTCGTGGCACTATAGGGACACAAACACTGCCCATTACATCAAGTTTTAAATTCACACGGTGGTGCATGGGATTGTTGCGCCGACCTTTGTCACCACTGTAATCTCGTTGCAAGGGAATGTTTTTTTACACTAGACTGTAGCACGAACATAGCATCATATCGCTACGATGATTCTTTGTGCAATCATCTAACACGAAGAAAAATTCTTGCAGGTCCGGTAAGCAAAGCCAAGACCAAGGTTCTTTACGGGGCGCACGGTGCACGCTCTGAGATCATCTTCGCCCAAGTTCAGTGTTGCCGGTGCACCATGAAATGTAGGTACAATTTTTAATAGCACTGTTGTATTTCTTTGTCGACTCCGCCTTTTCGGTGCCCTCCAAGGAGAAAAACAGATTCGATTTCTGACTTTTCGAAACCTACGTGGCGCATATCATTAAGCAAATTCAGTACATTCGCATTCTCAGGTGAGTTTTTATCTGCCATCAATATTTTACAGCCAGTTGTCGGGCTGATGTCAGGCTGAACAATGTCGTACAATACACCAGCTGATTCGGAATGCTGTATCTCCACTGCTTCAAATTATGAGGTTGTTTAGCGCTCAATCATCTTATGACACGTTAAATTTTCTCTAATCAATAACAGGCGTAAGATAGTTGCACAGCCGCACGAAAAGTAAGTTTTTGCTGTAAAGTGACCGGTCAGTATTGCTTAGTGCCTACTTATGAATACGCCTAGTCGAAAATGATCTTGAAGGTTCGATCCTAGCAGTGGCGCTCGCATATTAACACGCATAGGTCGGCAAAACAAGTGGAGCTCACTCAGACTCACTCATGAAATATATTTTGCCATTGGGACTCACTCGGACTCAGATTCACCAAACCTTTCCTGAACCGGACTCACTCGGACTCAGAATCACTAAAATTTTTCCCAGCTGGACTCACTCGGACTCAGACTCACGAAAAATTTTCCAGCCGGACTCACTCAGACTCAGACTCACGGCTCTATCTGAGTCTGAGTGAGTCTGAGTGAGCCGACTCATGAGTCCGTTAGCGTACAATTGGCTTCTTTGAACTTGGTGTCAATGCTCTTTAACACCAATATCTCGCGTATTCGGTGCTCTACTTGGCGCCTTTTGACCTCGTACCTTCAAATATGTGATATCAGTGGTTGCGATCCAGTAAGCACCTTTTTTTTGAAAAAGATATCATCCACATGAAACATTTTTATCAAGAATTCCCGGGAAACACCTTTCGGGGGGTGGGAAGGAGGTCACAGCACCCCCCTCCTCCGTAACTCACGGCTCTGATCAATAAATATTGAGCTGGCGTATGAACGCTGGTGCTTTGAAGTATGCGTGAGTCGGCCTGAGTGCAAACGTGAGCCTATGTAAGGCTGACAGTAATACTGAAGTTGGGTAAGTAGAACCATAGATCGGCAAAAATGTGTAGAGCTCACTCAGACTCACTCAAGAAATATATCTTGTGCTTTGGACTCACTCGGACTCAGACTCACCAAAATTTTCCTCAACCGGACTCACTCGGACTCAGACTCACTAAAATTTTTCTCAACCGGACTCACTCGGACTCAAACTCACCAAAATATTACTCACCCGGACTCACTCAGACTCAGACTCACGGCTCGATCTGAGTCTGAGTGAGTCTGAGTGAGTCGACTCATGAGTGAGTTTGCCGACCTATGTTAACACGGTCCAAGGGCAAGCACGCTCGCTCACCATGTAATCAGTACATCTTGAAGAACTCCAGGCGACAAAAATTGCTCGGTAAACATAATTTTTTGATTTATTCAAGGCGATGCAAAACCAATTTATTTTATTTATTTTTTTGCATTCAAAAGCAAATCTTTGCGTACTTCCGTTGGGCCCCGCTGGCCGGTGCAGCGTTTATTTACCCCATTCGCCCGCACACTACTACCAGTATTACCGCTTGCAAATGCTGGATAGTGTTGGCTGAATGATGGTTAGTGTTTGTTATGCACTCCAATAGCATCAGCATTTTATATCTACATCAAAAGCAAAGAGCTTTCTCTTTGTAATATGTGTCAAAGTTCGTATATTCTCAAGAACGTGTGGACAATCACTTAAGCTGGCATTCCGCGAATTTATTAATGCAAGAAAGCTTGTGCTTAATAGAAACAAGAAATCCACAATACTAAGATATTTTGAAAATCCTGTCCGCTTCAGGAGTTTTTCAAAGCATCAATGTTTTATGCTGTGCATGAAGGAACGTCAAGATCCACAAAAGAATATAAACGAATCATTTCGCTTGGAGTTCTCGCGAGGAGGCGATCGCATTGCTTGCGAAATTCCAGAGACTTAATGTCCTTCATTCAACTGATTTTTTGAAGTTAACAATGGCTTTCAGGTATAAAATAAAAAAAACGGAACTATATAAGACACCACAGGGAACAGATTGTTGTCCAAAGCATACATTTTAATACAATGAGTTCGGTAATTGCTACTTACCATACGAGAAAACACCACCACACTTTTTTATGCGGTAATGATGTAGTCATAAGTAAAGAATACCGATTAAAGAAAATGAAAGCTTTGGAATACAGGTATAAACGACAATTGCAACTTATGGAGAAAATAATCGCCAAGAAAGCGCCACTCGCACCGTAAAGCATTTATCGTCTCTTTTTCTCGCAGTGGACTTGAGTTCATCATCACATTCCTGCTGCTGGTTCTTATACCATCAGTGGCAATATGTGCATGGTGCATACGTAAGTACAATATCTCCGTTTTTTTTTTTTGTTCTGTGCACTCGCTAACAAGGGGAGCACATCAACTGTTGAAAGTTAGATTAAGCTGGGTCCCTATTTTGTCACGGGATGGACCTCACACAAACATTCATCAAGGCCCCTTGACGCACATAAAAAGAAAAAATTCACGCATTTGCTCTTTCTGGAAAGTGGTGACAAGCTAAGCTTAACGTGCGCGTGCCAGACCTTCCATTTTTCTTTGTTTCTTTCTTTCTTTCGTTTTCTTTTTCTTTCTTTCTTTATAGCCCTGGCGAAAGCGAAATGGCTCTAATTGGTGTCGGGCATGGCGTGAGTGCACGCTGAAGAAGTTGATATCTTGCCTAATAACTCAAGTTTGTTTGGGCGCTGGCGCCGGAGCGGGAGGTCGTGCGCTCACGCCAATTCTGGCAACACAAAATGACAAGCGACATCGATGAAAGCTTAGATTGTCATATCGGACACGGCGTATCGTCAACAAAGCCCGCGATCGAAAAGGCATCGGCCATCGGGAAACCCCGCACACAAACACACCTGTGTCCGGGGCACCTTTGAGGGTCTCATTTCTCGCGCCCACCGGCGCCGGGTTTCTCGCGTACGACAACGCCGCCACCGGAATCTGTAACGCATAACAAGCTTGGCTTGAAAATGCGCGGAACGAAGGCTAATGACTGACATTTCAAAAGCTTATCACATGCGCTTTGTTGGCGTGAGGTAATCGTGTAATTTTTTTTTACATTTGTGCTATCATTATCATTCGCAGTGCATGTGCGATTTCGTGCAATACCTTGGTCGAGATTACACCGGTTTTTACTTCTTTACAGATGCTTCCTTCCACATACCAGGCCTAGCGCAGAGCCTCCTCGAAAGAATTGGATTCGGTGCTCAAGGAGTCAGAGCAGGGTCGGCGGCCGCGAGATTTCAAGCACGCTTCAGACCGTACACCCGGAAAGGGAGCATCTTTCGGGCATTGCAGCGCTGGAGGCGAGATGGCATACCTCAATGGCTGCAGAATCTGGTGTTACGGCTCGGTGTAGTCGTCCTTGGGGCTATCACTTTTAAATGGCTGAACATATTGATGCCGCGTTGGTTGTTCAATTTCTGATAACCCCCCAAGCGTACATATACACCGGTACCCAGGGAAAGCAACAACGTACCAATTCTGCCCTTACCGCCTCTATACTTCTTCGAAATATGCAAATAAATTTGTTTTCATGGAGAGACTTGCGGCGCTTACTGTTGGTTGGTTGGTGGACCCTTGTTAATCTGGCGCAACCCACCATGGGGGATCGGCCATCAAACGGGCGGTTCCTTGTTATATGAATAAATTAGTTTATACTCTTAAAATGTTTTGTAATAGGTTGTTTTTGAAATAACTCCTTAGCTTAATTCAGAAAAAAAAGAACACTGTTGAAGAATGAGGTGGGATTAGTTAACTTTAGCATTCAATTCGTGTTGTTTCCCGTAGGAAATCGCATACAGCATCGCAAACGTTCCTGTGTCTAAAGCCCAGTGCGGTAGCTCCATAACAAAGAACCAACGGAAGTGATAAATTTGAACCCGTCCTTCGGAGCGGTTCTTCTGGAAGGCTTTTTCTTTGGTAAATAACCAGCATGTTAGCAAGAAATCTTGCAGGATTGACTCTTATTGCAATGGAGGCATGAAGGTGACTGCACAAGACCAGACCTGTGTAGGGTGTGTTCATATAAGAACGTCGGTGCATGTCCGCCGACCCCCTTCTAATTTCGCAAAAAAATATATATGTTGTTTTCCGAGTCCCCAGGACCACAAAATCACTTTTGGTCTCGCGAAAAAAAAATTTCGCCTTCTTCAAAAAAAAATTCACAAGTCTCCACTGAACCGCCACCGCCACTTTAGAATTTCGCGAAAATGGGATTTCGATGAGACGCCACAAAAACACTATTGTAGCTGTAGGTCTGAAAAATTTTCTCCACATACGACGGATAGTTCTTGTTGACAAAAATTTATTGCTTTGCAGTTTTGATGTTGTTCTGTTAAGAAAAAAAATCGCAAATTTGGTACAAAGCTCGGTAATGCTCAAATTTAACATAGTTTTTTCTCGGCACGTATAAATTCCAGACTTCCCAAATTTTTTTAAAACAATACCATGTGTTAGGTAAATACATGTGTTGAACGAAATACCCGAGAGTGACTTCAAACGTCAACCAGAAATCTTCAATTGAGGACATGTCTCTCAAAATGCCATATTTTGAGGATCATTTAAAAAAACACCATCTTCGATTTTCTTAAAACTGTGCAGAATTAAAGCCAGGCACGTGTTCTAACTTAATATGTAAAACCGTGTTGCATTATATTTGTGAGGTCGGCGCTACGAAGCACGAAATATGGCCAAATTGGCGTATACTCAGTAACCACAACATGGAGCGAGCATGGAGCAATAGTTGCCACTATTGTTATTTTTAGGTCGTGAATGTCGTCTGTGGATTGACGGATTGACAGAAATAAAACAGGAACAGTCGGTGTTGAAGAGGAAATTATTACTACATTTTTTTAACGCAAATCACAAAAACTTCTACACGGCTCCCAGCCTCTGAGCCTGCCGCGATGCTCAGTCACACTCCTCGCAGGAATCGCTTTCAAAATGTTTCGCGCATGTGAGCCTGCGTACACCTCATATAGGAGGTGGCTGGAGAGGATCCACCGTTGGATATTTATCGCTTCCCATGGCACGTCGGTAATGTGATAACGCAGACGGTGCCTGTCGGCATAGGCGGCGCATCTGCAGCCCGACCGCGCTCGTCCACTCCCTAAAAAAAAAAAGAAAAAAAAAGGAACAGCTCGACTTGCTTAAGACAGGTCGAAGTAATAAGAGAACGTCGGCGTTCACTTCCGTTCGTCGTCGACAACCCGGCAGTCCTCTGCTGGTCAACGAACGTGAGTACGCGTGCGCGTATTGCACTCCCCTGATTTAGATGGCCACGTTGTGGAGCTCAGAGCGAGCGTTTTGCGCTGACTACCAAAAGAGGCATACGAAGAAGATTGCCTACAAGCAGAACTTTTTATGTGTGAAAGATTTGAATGTCGCCTTACTAAGGAAGCTGTAGTGAAGAGGAATGCTCAGCGCTGCAGCCGCATCGACAGCTTTGAGCGAGGCACGAGCTGGAGCTGCCTGGCCTGTTTTGCTGCAGCCACGCTGCCCGCACCCGTCCAGTTCTTGCAGCCACCGTTCCGACACCTTTAGCCCAGTGTTCGCATTATAAAGCGAATGCCAGAAAAAGCCTCATCCATCAGAGAAACCGACATTTTGTGCCAGAACTGTTTCAATCGCGTCAAACAGATCGCCTTAGAGTCTCCAGATGCATCTCAGTCTGAGGAAAATTTTGTTCCCGAACAAATTGCTGTCGAAGAGCTAAACGTACTCGTTAAGACAATCGACGTGACACCCCTGAAAATTCCGGCGAAAGTGAAAGAGCACTGCTGAGTGTCTTATGCCAAGCGTAAGAAAGCGGAGATCGAGGGCGCTATCTCCAGAACAATTTCTGCTGTCCTTAGAGCAGCGTACGGCACTACAGAGGAACCTGGTCCTTCAGCGGAAACCTGCAACATGTGTTGCGAGTGGATTTGCAACCTAAAGCACACGTTCGATGCCTGCGAATCATACCATGAACCCTGCCGCCTCCTGACATTGCTCCCTGTGAACCTTTCTCATCAACAGATTCAAGAAATGATTCCATCCGCAACTCGGCACCTCATTAGGAAATCCAGAAAATAGACTAACATGGGGTGTGGTGAAATCCGGACCTCTACACCAGATCGAAGCTGAACCCAGAAAACATACATGCAGCAATGAAATACTATACTGACGATGAGCTCAACTACACCCAACAAAGCCCACAAAAGAAAGATGTCATTGGAATTAGTCCTAAAGGACAAAAAGAGTACGTTTCCAAACGGCTAATGACCAGGTCCATTCGGGAAACATTTCGTCTACTTAAAGCGGCTCACCCTGACAAAGGAATCGGCCTCACGAAGTTCTCCTCCTTAAGGCCGAAATAGGTTGTGTGCACAAGGTTGCTTCACCAGGAACAAGAAACACACAACTGCTTCAGTGACGTTTGTGACTGTGTAATTTATCTGACAATGACTTGTGACTCTGACTCCCTGTGTATACAACTTTTTTTCGGACGCATTTTTCGGCAACTAAGAAGCTTTTCTTTCTGAGAAATCCGTACGGATTTCCTTGTGGCTTCGTGCTACAAATTGGTGGTTGTCAATTTTCCCTTTCAAGACCATCATGTGATGCTACTGTGAGTGCATCCGCATATTCATTGAGGATTATACCTTTGTGCCCTGGTGCCCACACCAAGCGAATACTACGTATATGTCTTGCAATAAGAGAGTAAAATAATTCTAGAGAACTTGAAAAATTTGGTGCAGTTAATGAAGCACAGAATGACGGCTTCTGATATTGATGGTGGTAATTTCCTTAAAGCTAAAACAATTGCAAGTAACTCCGCATGATAAATAGGTGTGAAGTCGGGTAAACGAATCGAAAAAGACCAATCCAGAGATGATGATGCAATTCCCACCCCTGCCTTTTCTTCGCAAACTGAAGCCTCAGTTGCTATCACTGTGGCTGTTTCTAAATTTGACAAGTGGTCATCCAAGATGAAACTTAAGTATCTAGTGGGCCAATTTTTGCAGATCTTCGGAAATATATTGTCAAATTCTATTCTATTTCTTTGTATAGGGCTGTTTATGATTAGTACTTCACGGATCTGGACTTGTGGTGTTTCCAAAAGTTTCTATACGAAATAACTTGTGGACAACGTAACCTTGGCCACTGATGTTTAAAAAATGACGTCGGTTGAATAATAAAAATATACTGTGACCTCTTTAGTGGTGATGCATAGATCTTTAGCAATGTGCGTGATGTTGGGATGTGAAACCGGGTTAAAAGAGAAGGCAGGCGTGCTTCTTTGTATAAAATATTATTTGCGACAAATTTAGGAAGTCCAAGACATAATCGTAATGATTCGTGTTCTAGAAGAACCAGTGGCCGAAGTTTCTAAGCAGGTGCACCAGAAAATAAGACGCAGCCGAACTCTAATATCGGGCGAATATACATGCAGTAAATCATAATGAGAACATCAGGACGTAAACCTGAACGCTTGTTGCTGAGTCTACGGAGCATCCCTACCGCACGTGCTCCTTAAGCTGCCATGCTTTCGGTATGGGGACTCCAATTAAGTTTTTCACTATAAGTGACCCCTAAATACTTAACCGATTCCACCTGCGGGATAACGGCTTGCCGATAAAGCAACGAAATTTAGAGAGGTACGCATAGAGGAAAGACTACAATTGCACTTTTTCTGATACATAGCGATAGATTTATGTCTTCCAACCGCGTTTCTATGGTATTGATATACGCCTGCAGAATTTGGTAGTGTATGTATATTTACCGTTTGTCAAAGAATGCGATGTCATCGGCATACACCTACACCTGCACATCCTGTTGTGTAGGAATAGTGCATAGTAAAACATTAAATAGTAATGGGGACAATGCTGACCCTTGTGGCAGACCTCTAGTTTGCTTATGCCTTAAAGAAGACAAACCAGATTAAGAGCAATAAAATTCGCTGCCGCCTAAAAAGAAATATACCCATGCGACTGGTGTAGGTTTTATTATGCCGCATGCAACGTGGCCCTCAAGTATATGCGTTGGTTTAGTGAACGAAACAAGCCAATCGGATTGTGTCTACATTTTGAACATTATTGTACTTGGCTGGGTCCCAACCAAAATATTCGATCTTTTACGGCAAAAAAAATTACGTAGCAATATAGCTCTCACAATATGTACTTTGTTATTGTAATGTGAGCAACAAAGACAACGGCCGTCCATTATGATGGCTATCATTATTGTTCACCTCTTAACTGTGGCTCACACTCACTGCGGCCGACTGGCGAATGATACTGTAATTATTAAAATTTTATAAACCTTAAGCATAATGCACTTCATAGAATAGATAGGCCACACATTTATTAAGAATACTTTTGGACTCTATGAAACTTTCACAGAGTAGGTAGGTAACCAGAAAACTTTATTCGAGTCCGGAAGCATCTTCACCCCGGATTGATAGGGACAAGACTACGGGCACTTCCACGGTGTCACGGGATGGCGAAGCCAGTGTCTTCAGATGCCGTTGAAACACGAGATGTAGTAACAGAATATAGAATACTTTACTGAAGCACAGATAATCGCTTGGCAGACAGGCTATGCAAACGCCACACAGGCGAACAGCGCGACTGTCTTTGTGTATTCTTCGTCGACTCGCCACACCTAAAACGCGCGCATTTCACTGAAGCGCTATGGCTGTTCCAACACTCACGACCACATCTTGGGTATTCTCGACAGTCCAGAGTTGATCAAACCAGTCGTGGGTTTTGAGCAATGAATACAATAATGCCTATGTCAATCCGGGGTCCATGTGGTGCTTCAAAGAGGAGCACTCCCAAAGCCTGTGCTTAATATCGCTAACCGCACTACAGTTGGGATACACCGTAGCCGTAAATGTGCCTTTAGTGTTAAAGAAAGATGTAAAAAGTACGAATCAATACAGTAAGTATATATATATATATATATATATATATATATATATATATATATATATATATAGTATTAATGAGAACAGACAAAGATGCCAAGGAAAGTATTGGGGAAGCTATTGGAAGTAACTATAATGTAAATGTGAAGAAATGAAAGTGGACGAAAAGATAACTTGCCACCGGCAGGAATCCGAACCTGCGACCTTCGAATAACGCGTCCGATGCTCTACCACTGAGCTACGGTGGCGGTCATCTCCCCGTCCACTTTATGGGGTATATATGTGTACTTAAACGTGGGAGCGTCAGTCAGCGCCGCCTGTTGCCATTACGGCGAGTGTGGAACACTCTTTTTTTGCCTGTAGGCGTCACGTAGTACGTGATCTTATTACGAGAGGGCAGCTGACTAGTAATCCCTCGCATACCACCTGAAGGCATCAAGTCTGCCAGAACGAGACCCTCGTTATGAATGAAGGAAGGAATTGTAAACTTAAGGGCTCGTTTGCTTTGTTAAACATAGTATTAATGAGAACAGACAAAGATGCCAAGGAAAGTATTGGGGAAGCTATTGGAAGTAACTATAATGTAAATGTGAAGAAATGAAAGTGGACGAAAAGATAACTTGCCACCGGCAGAATCCGAACCTGCGACCTTCGAATAACGCGTCCGATGCTCTACCACTGAGCTACGGTGGCGGTCATCTCCCCGTCCACTTTATGGGGTATATATGTGTACTTAAACGTGGGAGCGTCAGTCAGCGCCGCCTGTTGCCATTACGGCGAGTGTGGAACACTCTTTTTTTGCCTGTAGGCGTCACGTAGTACGTGATCTTATTACGAGAGGGCAGCTGACTAGTAATCCCTCGCATACCACCTGAAGGCATCAAGTCTGCCAGAACGAGACCCTCGTTATGAATGGAGGAAGGAATTGTAAACTTAAGGGCTCGTTTGCTTTGTTAAACATAGTATTAATGAGAACAGACAAAGATGCCAAGGAAAGTATTGGGGAAGCTATTGGAAGTAACTATAATGTAAATGTGAAGAAATGAAAGTGGACGAAAAGATAACTTGCCACCGGCAGGAATCCGAACCTGCGACCTTCGAATAACGCGTCCGATGCTCTACCACTGAGCTACGGTGGCGGTCATCTCCCCGTCCACTTTATGGGGTATATATGTGTACTTAAACGTGGGAGCGTCAGTCAGCGCCGCCTGTTGCCATTACGGCGAGTGTGGAACACTCTTTTTTTTGCCTGTAGGCGTCACGTAGTACGTGATCTTATTACGAGAGGGCAGCTGACTAGTAATCCCTCGCATACCACCTGAAGGCATCAAGTCTGCCAGAACGAGACCCTCGTTATGAATGAAGGAAGGAATTGTAAACTTAAGGGCTCGTTTGCTTTGTTAAACATAGTATTAATGAGAACAGACAAAGATGCCAAGGAAAGTATTGGGGAAGCTATTGGAAGTAACTATAATGTAAATGTGAAGAAATGAAAGTGGACGAAAAGATAACTTGCCACCGGCAGGATCCGAACCTGCGACCTTCGAATAACGCGTCCGATGCTCTACCACTGAGCTACGGTGGCGGTCATCTCCCCGTCCACTTTATGGGGTATATATGTGTACTTAAACGTGGGAGCGTCAGTCAGCGCCGCCTGTTGCCATTACGGCGAGTGTGGAACACTCTTTTTTTTGCCTGTAGGCGTCACGTAGTACGTGATCTTATTACGAGAGGGCAGCTGACTAGTAATCCCTCGCATACCACCTGAAGGCATCAAGTCTACCAGAACGAGACCCTCGTTATGAATGAAGGAAGGAATTGTAAACTTAAGGGCTCGTTTGCTTTGTTAAACATAGTATTAATGAGAACAGACAAAGATGCCAAGGAAAGTATTGGGGAAGCTATTGGAAGTAACTATAATGTAAATGTGAAGAAATGAAAGTGGACGAAAAAGATAACTTGCCACCGGCAGGATCCGAACCTGCGACCTTCGAATAACTCGTCCGATGCTCTACCACTGAGCTACGGTGGCGGTCATCTCCCCGTCCACTTTATGGGGTATATATGTGTACTTAAACGTGGGAGCGTCAGTCA